>JABUQX010108028.1:0-43175 GCA_015478945.1 Trachelipus rathkii
AATCCTAAGGAAATATACAAGAAACGTTCTCTACTCTTTCTATTTACAATCTCGCTAACTTCTTCCTCTTCTCTCGTCGGTCTGGAACTTCATGTCTCTTTAAACTCTCCGCTAAGCTCGATCTGCGTCAAATTCTCCCCAAGTTTTTTCCCTCCACGGACTGTGGTGGTCTTTCCCCTTCCCTCTCAATTTCCAAATTCCACAGGCTGAGTTGGACAGACGTTCATTCCGCTCCTAACTCAAAGTCTCAATTAACTTGTTCACTTCTGCCTCGGGCTTGTTGCTCCTGGGTAATCCAGGCTTCTGTCTCTCCTTCTATCCCATCCCTGGGTTCTTCCTGACTTTCGGGGGACCTCCGGGGTGGTTCCAACGTCAATTCCTCTTAGGAACCAGTTGGGAACAGATTTATGGGGGCACTGTAAGAGGGGTCCCCTGTTTTCTGTGCAGACTGGATGAGGGCACTTTTCCAGCAAGAATGTTTGAAAACTGGTACTTAACTTTTCCACTAAATTTTATTGCACTTTTCGTAATACGACACTTAATTTATAATTAAATTACATGGACATTTTTATATTCCAACCTGAGTAGGATAATATTATAATGATTATAGTATAGAGGGGCATTATTCCCATCCATAAGCTTTACTATTATCGTTATTATTATATATAACACTCTCACCATATACCCTTTATAAAATATATATATATATATATATATATACTATATATATTATACGTATAATATTCTAGGTATGTACCTGGTCACCGGCCTATTATATCCTATTAGTAAGTAAAATTATTTCATATTAATTAAGTTATAGATATAATCAGTTAGTAGTCTTAATTTACTAGGATGAAATAAGCCATCCGCACTTGCCCTTGATACAGAATAATCGTGTCGAAGCACTCACGAGTTATCGGAATGAACTCAAACTTGGTCATCATCGTCAAGGTAAACACTACAGCCTACAACTCCATTAATAATAATCCTCTAGCACACGTTATCTATATTGCTAGAGAGGAGGTTTCTTGGAGATGATTGACAGTTTGATGTCCATCGAAACGTTGAATAAAGTTCTTGATAATGTTTAGCAATTGGTATAGTAAGTGTTTTCATTATATAATATAGATTACCTCACTTATATAAGGGAAATAAGTCTAAATTATTATATATTTACTAGTGAGTAATAGGAAACACTTATATTTAGTAAATTCAACACATATAGCTACTAGGACGTGCCCCCTCATTACTTATTTATATTACTACGTAGCTGATAGTAAATCTCAATATATGCCAAGGTTTTTAATAACGTGGTACTCTGTACTATAGTACCTTATGAATCCCACTGTACATTTGTTACTTCTAATTCTCACTTGGAATTCAAATTCTACGATTATTTGTACTGAACTGATAACTAGATCACTTTCTAGATGTACTTCTATACTTGCTACTTGTTACTGAGTCGTAACTTGAAACTACTAACACAACTCCCTGATTCTTAATTATCATTATATACCTAATACTAAGTGATTTTATCGTCACTTATTATTATATATATCTCTTTATGGAGGTTTATATATATTTTCTCACATATCCTAGGGGGAAGAGTATATATATAGTTATATGTACAATCATATATGCCCGAGAGGAGGCGCCTTCGTATTATAGAGATAAAATTAGAGAAACTATTTATTCAACACTTCACGAGTTGGGGAATTTTACAGTTTTTGGACCACACTATATATATAGACTATATTTAGGTATATTTATACCTAATTATATATAATATATATATATATATATTATATATATATTATAATTTTATGTAAATATTAAGTCTTTCTATAAAACTTGTTAATTGTTGTATATAAAAATTACATTAAATATGAAAATTAAATAAATAAATAAATTGTAAAGGTAATTTTATCGGAAATTAAGTTTTTAACCGCCAATAAAGGGTTAGCGAAACTGTTTGCAGACTCAGTAGTGAAAAAAAAAAAGAAGCGAGAGACATTAGTGCGAATTAGCTTGAACTGCGTAAGCAAGAATTGTTGGCGAATGTGGAGAGATAGAGAGAATAGCGAACTGAGGCCGAAGCTAGAGCGAAATAAATGTTTGGAATTGCGAATTGCGATACGCCGGACCGTACGAAGTGAGGAAAGAGTGAAAATTGCGGAGTTGACGAACTGCGGATATGTCAAGCAAAGTTAGGCGGAATTGGGTCGATTAGAGGGAACTTCTGTGGGGGTGTTGGATTCCACGCGATCTGCATATATATTATTAGTTGTTTGATAATAACTTGTCTATTTTCAAAACTTGTAGATTACTATGATAATTTATATTATGATATATTGTTGGGGATCGCTGGCGGAAAATATATTTTTATATTATGGTAGCAGCAATATAAGTGGTGGTAAAGTATATATATATTAAGACATTTATGTATTATATTTTGTTTGGTTTTGAGTAGGTTGTGACAAACCGACGATGGAGCAGAGAGACCTATTCAGCGGTAGCGGGTGTGCTTTCGCCACCCATACTTCTCAGTCCTATCTACTTCTTCAACTAACAGCACAACTAACAGATGAAGCACAAACGCAGGCTTTAAAGTGAGAGAGATTAAATTTCAGCAGAGAACCACCAGAAGATTGGAAGTAGCACATTTCCACTAAACAGAAGGACAGCAAGCGAAAGCACCACAGCGAACAATGTCCTCGAATTACTCAATATCCGCAGCAATCACTCATCGCCTGTATCCTCACGTCACCCCTTGTGCTCTATCGAAGGGTGTCGTTACACGGTGGTGGAATCTTTGCACCGCTTGGATAACTTTCTCATCGAGCACCTGCCACTTTTCTTGCGGTGCCTATAGCAATCTTACACGGAGATTATCCTCCTCTTCTCTTTTTTCACCGTCTTCTTCTTTTTTGCACCTACTATCGCGCCGAGAGCGAAGACGCTTAGAGGGTTCAGTGAACTGGAAATATAAGTGGCATGAATAGTGATAGTCAGCCCACTGCTTTTTGACCTTGAATCGACGCCTATCTTCAAAAGCCGGTGAAGTACGCCAGAATGCCCCCCAGAATGTATGAGAGCCGCAGTTATCTATCAGCCGGCGGATAGGCCACATTGTATAGCTGGCAGCTATAACCTCGAGAATGAGGAAAATACAAGTCTCCGTATGCCTAACAGTAACTCCTCAGTTTCTTAAAGGCCTGCTCAAGCAACATTTTGTGGGATGTGATGGTTCCATCACTCTATTTTTTGTGTATGTCTTTATGTTAAAGCAACAATAGGATGTTTATATTGTCAACTGAGCATGTACTGAGACCGCAACCGTCGCACACAGGAGAGACAAGTTAGGATAGAGGCTTGAGAGAGGGAATTTTGCTCAGAGTTGGGATTTTTAAAGCGAATTGCAATCACAACCATGTGCTTGAGATGACCCCACCCCGAAATTCTATCCAGATCACGATAATAGAATCGAGAAAAGAATTAAGAAAAAAGGAGGCCTACAATATTCTAGAAGTAGAGGAGGGAGCAGAATTGAAATGAGTTTGAAGAATGAAGGGTGGAGACATCGGCATACGACGTGGAGTTAGATAGAAGTGCAAGGTGAGAAGATCATTAATGAACCTTAAGTAGGATATATTAAGTGGAGATAAAGACCTGAACCCCTGTGGCAGTGACTATTGACAGAAAAGAAGAAGTCGCCCATCAACAAACAGCCGATATTGAGGCGATTTGAAAGAAAACTAGACATAAGTAGCAAAGAGAAGGAGGGAAACCCCAAAGGAGGGGGAGCTTGGAGAGCAATTGACGCGGCCATACCCGGTCAATGCCTTGGATACTGTCAAGCGCCACTACGCAAAGTCTGCCGTGTTTCCTGAGGGCGGAAAACCTAAATCAGTAAGAGGAAATTATATCGCCAGTAGAACCTCGATCGCCGAAAGCCGTACTGGGGCAATCGGAAAGAAGTGAATGAGACTCCCGATGATCTAAGAAATGAGATTTGAGTAGGGTTTCAAAGATCTTAGATAGAATACAAAGTGAGAGCTATAGGGCGAAGTTAGAAGGATCAGAGCGGGCTTCCTTTTTTCGGAACAGGTTGACCATGTGCGTGCTTCAAACACTGAGGGAAAGTATTAGTATTGAAACATAGAGAAATAGTTGAACGAAGGGCGGGGTCAGCACGAAAGCCACACTACCCTCAAATCGGGAGGATGCCATCGGCGCGGTGCAGCCGTTCCTAACTGTTTCCCACTCCAAGCTATTTCAGTGAGCCCATCACGACCGACAAATGTAATGCAGGAGGGCAAATGGCATAGGATATCACCTGCACGCAGTGAAGGAGGACGGGAGGAGGACTCGCCAGACATCTGCTAGTGTTGAGTTAAGAGAAAATAGGAGGCAGAGAAGAGAATCTGACCTTTCGCTCTCGCACCGAATGATCAAAACAGACAAGAGTGAATAAGATGAACCAGATAGTAGAGATTGGGATAGTAGTTGCTTAGAAGATATTTTTGGAAGCGCCCCGACTTCTTCAAAGTTGGAGAATCAAGGAGGGTTAGCGCACTTTCCGTTTGATGAAAAGCCGCTTGCTCGACGAAGAGTATCCCTACAACCAGGGTTGCGGAGTCCGGAGTTCGGAGTCGGAGTCGCGGAGCCGCGGATCGGGGAGTCGGTAGTTTTGAAGAGGGTGGAGTCGGAGTTCGAGTCAGAGTCGAGTCGGAGTCGAGTCCGGTAATTTTGAAGAGGGTGGAGTCGGAGTCGGTAAATTTTTCAACCGAGTAGGAAGTCGGAGTCGGAGTGCGGAGTCGGAGTTGAGTCGGAGTTGGAGTCGGAGTTGAGTCTGGCGTTCGGAGTCGTAACTTATACAAGATAGACGTTGGAGTTCGAGAAATATTAACATGACAAACTTATTAATTGCGACTCTGTGAATGAAGTTCAAGCACTCACGCTTTCATGCAAAGATTAACTCGATATAGCCGAGACTATCCACATCTAACAAAATTGTATATGGCAAACTTCAAGATTTTAACCCAGAACACGCTTTATATGTTGATATATGGTTCGCATTTGGAATGATCAGTTGTCTATTAAATCTCATCCATCAGCCTATATACTTCGATCTATATTTTTAAAGCATAGTAACTGAACGAGGGAATAAAAGAGACTCCATGGTACGCAGGAGTAATTATCCTCACTCTCATTCGCAGATAGATACTGTATTAAACTAGCTGTTTGTAAAATCATGATTCCAATTCACAGGGTATTATGTCTAACTTGAAGAGCAGCAAAAAGCCTAATCTCCTACTGTGCAAATGTGGCCATTTGTATAAAGGGTTGCATTGTACTATTCAAGAAGAAAATGAAAGGAAGCCGTTTTATAAGTGATGAAACTACAACTCTCTCCGTTACTACCTTCTCAGGTCATTCTTCAAAGTTCAGAAGATTAGTATGAAAGCTTCTAGATATTGAAGACTTAGTCCGAAAGCGTCGATTGGTTCAAGAAAAAGGTCAAGTTTTTTTCACCTTTGTACACAATATTCCATTAACTTTAAATAAAATTTTCTTTGCTACACTGAAAGAAAGTTTGGAAAAATTTTAATGTAACTTTTGATTAGTAATCAAGACTTGTACAAGAAGCTGAAATTGCTTACTGCTCTACCCCCAACGCAACAGTATAAACGTTTGAATGGTCTTGTTGTGTTTTCGCATTATATATATCAGACAAAGAGGCACACAGAGAGTAAGACCTAGTTGCTATTCTATTTTTTATACGAACTAATCATCTCTAATGAGTACGAACTCGATAATAAGATCATCGTAACCTAAGTAAATGTCAGTAGTTTTATATATATAATATATCTCTTATATTTAATTATAATCCGATTACTTTGATAGCTATTATTTAACTATTATATCGTATTTATATATATATAATCTATACTAAACTTTTCGTTTCCGTAAAAATAGAATATATCTATCAAATCTTATTCCTTCTAGGACTATATATATAAATTATGTTACTACACTATAAAAAGTAGGTGTAAATAATACACCATATATAATCCAAGTATATATATAGTATACTCAATTCATTCAGTATATTAATAAAGATACTATCTACGTAAATTTATACTTCTAAATATTATTATATTAGTATAATACTACTATTATAGTAAGATTGCAACTTAAGGAATGGAATATTGATGGTATGAGGCGTATTAATGGAATAGAACCCTTATAATATATATATAGATATATATTATATACTATATCAAATTATATATATTATTATAATATATATACGTATATATATAGTATATATATACCCGGAATTGGATTGCTGTTATTTATTGGGCAATATATAGATTATTGTAAACCGATGAGATATAACATTTATATTATATATATTACCTATATATACTCAAAATATTACTATATATACGTTTATATGTACGTTTATTTATATATATTAATAATTGTATCAACTAATAATATAATAAATATTCCTATCACGGTAAAGTATGTAAGGTACCGTACTAAATAGAGATATATCAAATTACTATATATCCGTAGACCCCTATACCTTATATTTATTTAAGTTCAAAATTTTTTTGTGGCCTAGTCTCTTAATTATATTAATCTATATTCTCTATAATAACCATCAACATTAGTTTAATCCATAAGCAAATTAAGAGTATATGAGATGAAAAATGTAGAGAAACCCTTTGTTAGTTGGAAGATTTCTTTAGTTGAAAGTGGCTGTTTGTTCCTTATAGATATAATGGCCCATATGAATTAAATATATAATATTCTATATATATTATATTCTATATAATTCAATATTTATCTTTATTACACTATTTCATATCACTATATACATACGCACTATATTTCTATAATACTAATAAATATATAAGTTACTACTACTATATTTACAAATTTATTTTATGAAAACTAAAATTTTCCAATATCACTTTTATAATAAAAAAATTTTAAAAATTAAAACCTATAAATGTGTATTGCAGTGAGATTGCAGGTAACCTCCCGCATCCCGCATGCCGTATCCCGCTGGAGCCATAGACGACTCTCTCACACGACTCGGAGCCATAGCGCCGCGCTTTAGCCTGGCGATGTTGGCGCGGATGTTTATTGTCGAGATTTGATAGAAGAATTTTATGCTTATAATATCTTAAAGAGTGAATATACAAACGATAAACAAATATGAAAATGTAAAAATGAGTTGAAGGCAATTCAAAAACGGCTTGCTATTCCATATCTTAATGTTATCAAAGACATTCCCAACTCGCTGGAATATATGTAAACAGATTCATATGAGTGTGAAAGAAGTATTGCTCTCAATAGAATTTGTTGGCTTGAGACGCCAGTTCGACTACTTTCCACAAGTTAACAATCTATTAATTTGGAAAATGACATCAATCACACTGCATTATGCTATGAAACCATCGTGAAGAAACTACAAAAAAAAAAAAAAAAAAGACTTCATGTCGGTCTTACAGCTTCTGTCTCGTTATGTACATCACATTTATCTCAGTCGCTAAGGCGATGCCATTTGAAACCCATAACTTCGAAATGAAATTGATGAGCACTAACTCAACCATACAGGTTAAAAAGACTGAAAGGTAATTTAAAGCTATGAGGTAGAAATACGCTATTGAGGAGTTCTGTGGAATAATAAACTGCATACTATTTTGCAGATCTCTCTTGGATACCCCGTATATAAGCACACGTTTTTTTTTAGTCAACGATATTAGAAACAATATGAAATCATATACATTTGTGTTTGAACCGAATAATAACTTCAGCCCGAACATATGCTCTGATTAATATCGCTACACCCCTCATGTTAAAAGAGAAAAAACATCTATCAGAACCAACACCAAGCAAGTAAATAACAATAAGCAAGACCTGGAAATTTTCTACAGTCCATAGTAGTGAATTGAAAGAAACATCCACGCACTTAACAAGATTGTAGTGCAAATGATTGACATGAACTATCAGCCAACATGAAACAGGCACGAGAAGACGATTTAGGATTCAATAATGAAACAGTTGGGTGGGAAAAGGTTAAGCTAAGGTTTACACCCCGCGCTTAATAACGGCAAGAAAAACTGCAATCCCGCTCAGTGACGCTATCTCACTTGCATCCAAATAAAAGTAAAAATATAGAAATATATCAGAACCCAACATCTTCTCAAGTATAGACTAGACAGATTCACTGAAGACATATTCTACAGTCGCAAGGTAGGTGTGAAGAAACAGCACGCCATTATTTAAATGCAATGAGCGAGAGTGCACCAAGATGATTCGAATATTATCATATACCAGAAAAACTAGATACAAATCGAACTCTTACGAGCCTACCGGGTTGGCTGAAGCTCGCTGTATTATAAGCCAAAATGCCATGTATTCACCATCTGCTTAAGTAATACTTGCAAGGAGACCTGGCTGTTCATTCACGTACAATAGTTGTTCCAGTTGAGAGAGTATTTAGCAATGCTCGGAATAATATATATGAATGTGAGAAACTGCACTCTACATGCTGGGCAAAAGGCATCAAACTATGAAAAGGCAAGAAAATTGATGTCTCTTCATAGCACAACTCGTATCCCCGTATTGAATTTCAAATAACCTAAGTCGCAAAAAGTATATATCCATGTAAATCTCTTTCATTTAAGGGGTCGGAGGGAAAAGAGTTGAAAGGGTCTATTTGAGTTGGGGTTCAACCGTCCCGCACCTCAGGTAACAATTTAAATTATATGATCTGTGACTAAAAAGCTCCGCACTAATACTTTATACAATACTTATTATATCATGATTATATCTTTATTTATTATTATATTATATTTATGTTTATCACTTGACCAACATTACTATATATATATATATAATATATATAGTTATAGTATATTACATCATTGCACACATACATGCCTATATATAATAGTATTAGTAGGATATAATAGCTAGATGGAGCTATAAATACTTATATAGTGTTATAATATACCCTATATTTATAACATATATATATATATATAATATATATACATGTTATATCTAATTATATAATCTCACTTTAATTCCTTATATGTGATAAACATATGTTACATAGATATTTAGAAACACGCCGCATGCGCTGGATGTTTAAATATTATCAAAGCATACTCCTATCCGCATCCCGCGTGTATGTATATAAACTCAGCCATTTGGCACGGCATCACTAGAGTATAATACAGATAGTTATAGTAATAAATAGTATGTATACCTATTTTTATTATTATATTATATTAATTATAGTGACATAATGTATAATATATATATAGTATATTATAGTATATTAGTATATTATTAATTAGTATTAATAATAAAAAATATATTATATGTATAGGTATTACTATATCTATATATTTATCAATATATATAACATATATAAATAATACATATATTACATATATATATATTACTATATATATATATAATATATATCACTCATATATTTATTATTATCTATTATATTTATCCTATATTATAAATCTCTTCGATATAATATATTCCCTGTATATTTGCCTCTTTTATTTATAAAATATTATGAATAATATTATATATTATATATCCTACCTCTCCTTTTCTTTCGCACTCTCCCAGGAAAGGATCTCATTCTGAGAGGGTCCAGCGGCACGAGACGCAAGCATCTATTCCAGACTCCCTCGCATCGCACTCTCTGTTCTTCTTCACGCTCTATAAGGGGAGCTGACATGTTTTCAGAGAGTCCATCCACAACCCGTCCGACCATCTTCTTTCTTCGGTCCTTCCCCTTTGGTCTCTCTTCCCTCTGGTGTCCATTCCGATCTTCTCTTTCGCGCTATTCTCTTCCTGCCTCCATGCCTCTCTCGCTAGAATGTCCCACTCATCTGAGTCCCCACCATCCATCTTCTTCAGTGCAATCTTCTTTTCAAACCTATATCTTTCTCTCAATTATCCTTCTATATTATTCCTAGTTCTCTGCTACTCTTTCCTTCATTCTTCTCCTGGTTTCTTTTCATGTTCTATTTTACACCCATGAATTTGATTCTTCTTCACCCTTTGACCAGGAACTCCACCATTAACATCTCACGACTCTTACGACTCACTACTCAACCTCACTCATTTATCCTGTTCGGGGCCATCGTTCTTCCTCCAGTTGTTCCTGTTCCTATATTTTTATACACGTATGGTGGTGGGTTGAAGAAACCCTGTTGTTACTAAAGATTCCCATTCGCAGGCCCGTAATAACACGGCCCAGGTCCTGGCCCCTCTAGGTGTGGGAGTTATCATGTAATCATAAGAAATGAAAGCCAGAGAGGTTTTGGGTATTGTTCCCGGCTGGATGCAAAACTAGTGGTTAAAGGGGACCTTTATAAACTTTTTTAATCCGCCGAAGAATTTTGGTGGCTCGTTATTCTTTAAACCTTCCGTTTGCAAGCAGAAACACCATTTTATCGCGCTCCTTAAAAACATCCTTTCCATTTTCATTCGAGTAGAGGTGCTGATATTAATAGTTTTAACTCACTGCCCTGAAAGTGTCCCGTGGACACGAAAGATAAGGGCTTCTCCTTCCCTTCAATCTGTTCAAGTTTCGTACGACTTACAACTCCACCACCCTATTAACCAGTAAATTACTGGCATCCGGCTCTCACATTTACACGAGGAAACCTTATTTTCTTGCCATATATATCTTATCAGGGAAAGTTTTAGTCTGGTCTGGCTGGTAACTCGCCACTCCTCACCCAGTTTTCCTCATTCTCTCTCCTTCTGTCAAAACAGCCCCTCCGAGAGTATTGGCGCAAGGCTATGATAACCAACCAAGTTCACCTCTCTTGTCTTTTCGTCCCCTATAATCATTCTCAGCCCCTCTTTTTCTCATTTCCTCTCGGTTCTGGTTTAAATTACCTCCTCGTCTTCTGTCATTCCCTATACATACGCTGAGCTTAAGTGCACACCAAATCCAAATTACACTTCCTACCACTCTCTAAGAATCGCTCTCCTCTCTCTTCTCTCGCTTTGCTACTATCTCTAAGGTGATGCTAATCGTTCGCATAATGCCATTATGTCCCAATTCAAATTCTCCCAGTCGATAGCGCAGAACATGAGACCAAAGTCACTAATAGTAAATCACCTCTCTTACCTACGGAACAGTATTTTTTTTAAGGGAGACGACAATAAAGAACTGTAGAGAGACGTGTAACCTAGAATCATTTCAGAGTAAATGAGTGTTAAAATTATATATGACATCGCTCCCGAGAAGTATTGGTTTTGAGAGGAACTTCACTTGCAAACATTATAGAGAAAGTGATTGATAAAGTAATATAAAATTGTTTGTGCATCATATTACGTATATCTGACGTTCAGGCCAATAAGTGGCTGCGCTCTTTTATCAGTTAGTATTTAAGTAATCCGCATGGTTAGTAAGGCTACCAGTAATACACGATAAAGGACTAATATAAACGCTTGTGTTTAGTATATGATGGTTAGCATAACACCTTAGCTAACACGTATTTCTACATTGGGTAGTAGTTGGGCGTATATATTATATTTGACTCCTTTGTATCTGGAAATTGACAGGTTCGTAGGGTGTGGTGCCTACGGTTGGGTGTTTTGTCGCATGGACAAATGTATTTGATTTATATCATTTAGTTTGACATGGGAGGCCAGTCTGCCCGAATTAATGTCATGTTTCGCCCCATCCTCTAACTGCGTTTTTGTTTCCTCCTTAACTTTTAATATTCTGAGGTAAATGACAACAGATTTTGATCACTCACAGGAATATTAATTTCTCTGACAGGAACACAACAAGACATCTGTAATTGGTGTAGAGGAAGCAATGAAGGCACATGTTTTAAAGGCTCGTACTCTTTAGACGCTTGTCGAAAAATATCAGCGAGCGATGATTGTTTCATCACTGTTCACTATTCATATGTTTGAAGTACAATCCTCATTAAAAACTTTCCTTTGGTTATTAAAATACTAAATTGCCATTTTAGATTTTGCAATCGTTTCCTCTAATACCACTTAAAAAAGAAAATAAAAAAGAACAGATTTACCAGAGATTAACTTTCCTTAAATTCAAAATGATACAAAGATCTCACGTAATGGGTTCACACAGCTGTTTTACATAGGCTCATGGCTGGACTCCAACTATTCGATGAATTTGTTTCACGACCTGCATGACAATCTTATGTTTTTAAGCATTGTTGAAGACTTAATGAGTGAGAGCTTAAATGGCACTGCAGAGGATATTAAAACCTTTCAGAGATACTTCAGATTTCTCATAGTATTGAAGCAAAAAGCAAAGGTATCATAGCTTTTTATTAGTTTTTATTGTTCTTAATCTGTTATTCGTCAAAACCAGCATTCCTGGCATTAGTATGACATTGCATTCCCACTAATTACGTTGAGACAGACAACTGCGTCTTAATCAATTGGGAGATGGGTGTTTGATCTATAGAAGAGGTTTTCAGAGAGAACAAACATCTAACGAAACTATTTGTTGAGAACATTTTGGTAAGTTCGCACAGAACTTTCTGCTTGGATAATAAGAAATATAGAGCCTCGGTGCACGCACCAACTTTAAAATGAAAATATAAAGGCAATATCGCAATTTATACTCTTGATGATTTTTCAAACGCCAAAAAAAAAAAAAGGCAAAATGTTGCCGAATCAAAGATCCATACTACTAAACTTTATAAAGTTATACCATTTTCTAATATTTAAAATATGTTTCGCCTATTTTCGGGAAGAAACCATCAAGCGCGTAGTAGTTGGTATGTTGCAGTCCATGATATATCAGATTGTTAAGCCGATTTAATAAGAAATGTTGACCTTCACTCCAAATGGCTGACAAATCCAACACACATCATTTTCACCTCACCTCCTCGTCCTCGATAAAGAGCTCACAAACAAACTTTTGCCAAATATCTCACATAAGAAACACTCTCAGCATAAGAACTTGGTCTATATATGGTTCCATGCCATGTCTCTCCACAATACTTATCCAACGAAGGATAGATATCCAATTCATTTTTGCAGTTAAGAGATCAAATATTAAAATTCTTTTATATGTATTATGTATTTTTCTTAGTTTTCATAATTTATTAATTAATTTTACCTATTTCACGTCTCCCTTGTTATTTTACGTCTATTATATACCAATATTAATATATATAATTTACTATTATATATATATATACACGAGACTGCATATATATATTCATAATAAAATATACTACCTATATATATATATAGTGGTATTATCACCTATTATAATATATATATAAATATATATATTCTTAATCTAAACACCCACCGAATTTTTTTTTTTTGGCATGCCATAATATATATATATATTATTATATATTATATACACACACTACTTTAGGGTAACGTATATATATATATAAATATAATATAATATAATAAAATATTATATATATATATTTATACGTATATTATACCTAGATTATGATATATTAAGGCTAAGTTAGTATAGGTAAACTATACTAAATTCGTATTATATTTATCCTACTACTGTAATAAGATATGTATTAACTTATACTAGAAAACCCGAAATTTTTTTTTATTGCTTAAATAATCGGCATATGAGTAGATATATATATATAACCTATGGTAAAATATTACCTAAAGACACTAAACGTAATATCATATAATACACTATACCTAATATTTATATGAGTATATATAATATATATATTATATATATATTATCTCACTGTTGATATTCTATTAAATTTATTCTTATAGTATATTTAACACTAATTCGTATATATAAACACATCATCATCATCACCAGCACCTTCTCTCCCCAATCGACTGGGGGTTAGGTATCGCGAAGCATGCACTAGAACAGAAAGAAAGAAGAATAATAGACGAATAAGCGAAAAGGGAAAGCGCCCAGCCTTACCCTTGCTCTTTATACATTTTAAGCTGCAGAATTCCGTCCAGCATTCAGTTTTAAAACCTACGTAAGACGGCTTCAAAGGGACCAGCGACGGCACTCTCTCTCACTATTGGATCTTCGTCAAGTGTTTAAGCCCTTAGCGCCAAGTGGGTCCACAACGTGACCTGCTTGACACAAACCTCACCCCTTTACCGCATAATTAATGTACCTTTCTACTAGGTTCCTCCTGTCCAAACTCTTCAAGTTTTTCTCAGGAACTAACAAAAAAATGTTCACTTGATTAATGCTTAAACTACCTCAAACTCCCAGCTGTTCAATCCCAGCACACATCACCACTGTAGTCATCCGCTTAAGCACGGCGACTACTCATCGACTCTTTTCCACATGATGAAAAACTCATCTCAACGTACTTTCATTTAGTGTCTAGGTTAATTTCAACGACTACTAAGCATTTCTCTAATACGTTATATCCATTTCTCATTGTGTCTTCTTCATACACCTAACATGGCCTCTAAGATTGTCCTCATGCTGACTGAATTTTCACTTTACGAGAATAACTTAAATGTCCAAAACTCATAGTCTCACTACTATTAAATAACACAGGTAACAAGACGGACAGGTACACCAAAATATCTCATATATATATATATATATATAATATACATATTTCAGTAGTATATAATAGTAATATAGTACTCAGCTTTACATAATACTATATTAAAAATTATTTACTAGTATATATATAGATATGATATAGAAATGTAAGAAAATACGTAACTATGGGAACAGCATACATATATATTATATACTATAATATATAAATATATCTTATTTTATATTTTCCTTTATTTAAAAATTATAACTCATATATACTATATATATATATATATCACGTGTAGTAGTTATAAATATATAGTCTATATACCTATGAGGCTCATCTATATTAAAGTAGCTAAAGTATTTCACGTAGAAATCGAAATTTGGCATTAAGAAATAAAGAAGATGAGATAATATTATATATATATCCGTTTTAGCCATGTAAAAAGAATCTCTCTATCCAGAGTGTGAGTCGGAGTGGAGTCCGGAAGTTCCGGAGTCGGAGTTCTGGTAATCATTCAAGAGGTCGGAGTGGAGCGAGATCAGAGTCTGTTAATTTGAAGAGGGTCGCACGTCAATGCGTCCTCCGCACATAGGGGCTGGAGTGGGCAAACTTGCACACCCCCTGCACATTCGTGTACTCTGCAATTTTTTTTATAAAATAATATATTAATATGATATATTAGTATTATTATATAATACAAATATATATATAATATATATTATATATATATATATATATATTATATATATATATAATATATTTATATTATATATAATAACACACTATCCTACTCATAATCTATACTATCTATTATAGTCATATACGTGAGATACCTTATTCCAACAGTATATTATATGAGGAGCTCACTATTACATGATATATACATGAGTTATGTATAGGACAGGAGATACAAAATTTTTGATCTGAATAAAGATGAAATTGATAAAATGGGCAGTGTGTCCGAAAATTGAAGTTGTGAATATTTTCAGCAGCGGATTAAAATTCCCTCTAAATTGTTCAGGGTCTTGAGTCAATAACTCGGGCCGAGCATGCAGTGTCTCTGTTCCATCTTAGAGTTCCTTTTCTTTGTGAGATCTCAAAAGATAAAATGTTTTTAAATATTGTCATATAAAATAATTTTTTTTGTAGTTCTGTTCCATAGAACACACTCCCAACTAATCCATATTATACACAAGAAATGAGATCTAAATGATACAAACTGTGCCACCTTCCCGACTTACTTCATGGCTGACAATTTTCATAAAGCCATTTCGCCTAAGACAGGAAGAATAATTATTCTAACCAGTTTTTATTTTCAATTCAAGTTTGTTTTTTTTTGGAAATTGGTCAACGCTGAGCAGAAAACTCAAGCCATCGAAACAGAGAAACGACTTGTGACTTATCAAAGTAATGTAACCCATATATGCATATCTCAAGTTTTGAAGTCATTTCGAAAAAAATTCGTGGGAAGTTGATAACGAACACATAATGTCACACAATGGGTTTTAGAAAAATGGAAAAGATTCTGAAATGACTATCAAACACATGAAAAACCCGAACACTAACGAAGAAAAAGGGGCAATAAAAAAAAAAAAGCCCCCCCGCTTAAAAAAAAAAAAAGGTTTGTGGGGGGTAGGGGTTTTGGCGTTAGGGTCAAAAGCGGCCATTGAAAATATCGAGATTTGAGTTCGGAATGTTAGGGGGGCCTGGATACATTGATAAATTGAAATATCGATGGGAAAAGTTCATTGATGAAATATAGAGAAAGTCAACTGAAGTATAAGTCATGAGTTAATGGACAATTTTTCGTGGCCCGAGAAGCAAAGTCTATGGCAAGATACGTGTGTCTACCACGACATATGATAAATATTGAATATCCAGTAGTTGACTTTATCTGAAGCCTAGTTCTAAATTCTTATCCATTTCGTAGAACACAAGCCTTCTCTGTCCCCTTGTTTCTCATTCTCCCTTTCGACCAACCTATGTTGAACAGGTTCATCTTGCCACAACTAAGCAGAGTCAAACGTGGCTGAAGTACGAATGGGTAATGTACTGGCTGTAGACTCTGTGTGCAAATTGTTTCTATATTTAAAGGCGTCTACGTCGTGAATATTACTTCGCCACAGGCGTCAAGAGTTTCAGTACCTCTGATGATTTCTCAAATAAAGTTTGTTGTCTAACCTAGGAGGCTTCACATTTCATTTCGCGGACTTCATAAATATATTTGTATATATGATATATATATAGACCTTATATAATGAGATATAAATATAATCATAAATTTTCATTTAGTACTAGGCATACTATCTACATAATTTAATACCTATAATATTTTCAATGAGTCATATATATATTCTTATATTATATAAAATTTATTATATACTTTTTCACATTTACTACATCTATATAGAGAGCGTCACAGAGAAGAGAGAGAGAGAGGAGAGAGGAGAAGTCACGTAATTCTCTAATAATTCTCCTATTTTCGTTGAGTTCTTTAAAGGGTAGAGATAGTACTCCTGCCAGCTTTAATATACTGTGAATGTTAATTCTATACAACAGATGCTACTTGATTATACAAAGGTAACTCCTCTATAATATAAATAAATTTAACTTCTTGCCTTATCCTATAAATGCCAGTTATAATGCCGTGTATTGTTCGGACCCGAACTATATATATAATCATATATATATACTACAAAATATTATTAATTATATAATATTAATATGATATATATTATCCTTATATTACCATATAGTATGAGGGAGTGTGCCTTGAAGTTACCTGAGGTATATAGTCCTACTGAGTAGACTCCTATCATTATTTTCGGGAAATTATTACTATAAGCGTATACTGTACTATGATAATAATTAGATAGTATTAATATTATGATTAGGGTAATAGTATAGGTAGTATGTAGGATATTTCTACGCGAATTCAAGGGGTTGGTTGAAGTACAAGCTACTCCTGTACTTTCGCTACACTCTGTACCTTAAGGTACATTTTTTGGAAGTACTTGTTTGCTTGTGTATGCAGTTTCCTAAATACCACTGTACTTTGTACTTGTCTTGTAACTTGAAGCCTTTTGTCACTGGTACTTGTGTTTGTACTTGCACTCACTATGCCACTTTATATCTTGGTCGAATGAGTTTTCCTTTTTATCATTTCCTACGTATTTGCAATACTCTTATTTATGTTTGAATAAATTGTATTCTCTAAATAAAACTCTCCTCTGATTTATGCACATGTATATGCTATTTCGCTTCCTCTACATAGTATATATAGCCAAATTATATATATATATATTTATCACTACTTCCTATCTAATTATATATATATATATCTTTTTATTATTTAATATTCCCTATTGTATATATATAATAAATTTATACTAGAGCTATGACACTTATATATAGAGTCCATAACAAGTCATATATATTTATATTAAAATATGTCTTATATACCGGATTCTACCTAAGAGTCGAATATAATAGTAGAAGATAGGATTTAGATATATAAGAAAGGATGTCATTATTACCTATACTATATATTTTACTCATTATATATATACTCACTTATATCCCTAATTAGAGTGATCACTAACGAGTATGTTTTAAACTCTAATGTCTTTTAGTAATCTAGTGGATAAAGACTACACATGCTCATGTGAATCTACTAGAAAAAGAACAAATATATATATACCATATATTATATATATATATATATATACTATATCATATGGGATAATTATATATTTTATAATACTGATTTATATTTATCTTAATCATGGGCCCCATCTAGATCATCCATGAGATGCAAGATCAGGCCACCACCGCTTTTTTTTTCCCCCAAGACCTGCGAGTTAAGGGGTAGTAACTCAGTGTACCAGAATATCAAAAAAATAGTGGAAGATAGAAGGAAGACTTCCAAATGTAGGTATGAGCATTATGCTTAAGCCTGTGGTCAAACCGAACAGATAAAATCTAGTAGGTTCACGGGACGCGTTGCGGCGAACGGTGATCCCCTCCATATTATGCATCTAGCAATGTGGGGTTATCCCTTGGCCCAGGTTGGGCCACAACATATCCTCCCTCGAGAAACACCACGGATCGAGCTCCACTCTATGCTACTTTTTCTCGCCTCCTGCGCCAACGTAGATTTACTCACTCCGGACACTTCTCTTTTGCTGACTAATCGACTTTTACTTCGGAATCTACCAAGCACAGTCGATTCCCTACACCACTCACCGTAGAGCTATAAAACAATCATCCAACTTAACCAACCGACTATCATCCATTTCTTTCCAACATGACCAACATCTAACATACTTATCATTTATTCTCATCATTTATCCCTTCTTTCATAACCATACAACTCTGTAATACGTTCATTCCTTATTTTATCAATTCTTCTCACACCTAATATGCCCTAAAGATTGTCCATCTGAACACATTGTAACTCTCGCATCACTGTCCTCTATTCCGGATCATGTCGTACACTCAGTGCGCCATTCAACAATGGTAACAACTTACCATAAATGCAAAACACTAGCGCACTCAGACTTAGTCTCTTTTACTCCACCAAGAATTTAATTGATTCAGCCTCCCTTCAGCTTACCTTTTAAATTAAAGCTCGCGCATCATTCCCGTCCTCCCTTTTTACGTCCAAACATGAGTAAATAATAATAGTAATATATATGCTATCTTATAATTATTATCACTATAGTTACATAGACACTACGGTATATGCGTATAGGTTATTTGTTATATTAATTATTATTAAGTAAATCAATATAATTTCCAATAATTTTATGGGTATATTATTCGAAATCCTTTGTTATCACACCACACTTTTAAACTCAACTCACTGTTTCCAGCTGCTCACACCACTCTAGGTCATACAACTTAACACCTAGGACTGTCCTCACTGACGTCCACATAACGAGTCCCACCGTGCGTGCGACACGTATATCATACCTTCCAAACGCTCCTCTCCATACTAACCCCTCTCACACATCTTTCTACTTTATGCCACGCGTCAACTCTTTCAAGTATTCACAAATCTCCAACTAAACCATTATATTAAATAGGAGCCTATATATTATCACTACTACTATCTATTTACTCACTATAACAAACTAATCATATGTCTATCTATAATACCCAATAATATAATATATTTCAATCCGATGTGAGCATTACCTGAGTAGTGATATACAATAATGTAATATTACGGTAAATTGATATATCTATTATTAATCCTTTACCACATTATCCTAAATCCTATCTACTTATGTAAGGCGAGTATGGAGTAAGACTCTACCATTCTGTGGAATTTGTGCGTTGCTAAGTAAAAAAAAACCGTTTAATGAGAGGTAATAAAGTTCACCCGAGAGTTGGGAGGAGGTTCATATTTCACCAATTGTATTTAAGGGTAGTAGGTGAGAGAGAGTATAAGTGTATTTAGTAATTGATATGGGTATATTTTAGTTTTTTGTAAGTGAATAGAGAGATGTATATGCTGGTATTTTGGGAGAAAGAGTGCGTCGAATGAGTGAAAGAACTAATTTGGGGAAGAATAACGTGCGTTTAGAAGTAGACGAGGATGTTGGATCAAATCGTACATTGAAACAAATGAATTGGGATAATGAGGGAGATAATGAATAAATTGTATTTAGGATTTAATGGGTTTCCAACAGGCGTATAATAGGATTCATAGGGAATCTATGGCAGGTGTTAGTGATCATGGCTCAAGGTGGTAAGCGATTAGCATTGAATAGAACAAAGTATGCTATGACGACTAGTGAAGCGTGGTGTAAGAATAAACTCAGAGTCGAAGTAGCAATAATTTTACATATATTTAATCAGCGAGGAAACAGGGCACTGTTGCGTACTCGTCTCCTTGCTCAAATTCGCGAATCTGTATATGGAATAGGTTATATGATCAACAGAAATTTAGAGGTAGGGGTGACAGGGATAGTCTTGAAATGATGGAGAATTATGAGGGCTTAGCATAATAATTTATATATTAGTAGAAATGAGGGACAATTTTTGGTTATGTGTGTGTGCGATCTGAGAAAGTTGTGAGGAGGTTAAAGAATGAGATTTGGTGGGGTTGTGTAAAAGAAAAGGGTTTGAAAGTAAAACGTTAGATTTTAAGAGTAATGTTATAGGGTTGCGAGTGAGGCTCAGACCTCAGTATGACACGGAGTGTTAGAAGGTGAGCAGCTGAAAAAAGTTTCTGGAATTGTTAAAATATTAATTAGAGATTATTATTGGTGAAATAGAAAAGATATGCTGGTATGATGCTCTATGAGTGCGTATAGTGTAAAATATAGGTAGAGGCACCTCGAGAAGGTGGATGGTTCTAGGTCTCAATATCTACTCGTGCAGTGTAAAGGGTTGTTGAGTCGCGCTAGGGTCATACACATGAGGGTATGTTGTTACCCGTGTTAATAGAAGGTATAGATTCTAAAGTACACTGTGTTCAGGTGGACAATCTTAAGTGGCGTGTTAGGTGTGAAAGAAATGATAAAATTGAGGAATGAACGTATTAGAGGAGTTGTTTGGTGTGGAGATTGGGGTATAAATGAGAGAATATAATGAAAGGAACGTTGAGATGGTTTTGGTCATGTGAAAGACCGCATGACAGATGCGTCGGTTAACACTGAAATGTTATAGTGGTAAGTGTATATATGGGAAATCGACGGAATGGGAGACTCGAGAAAAGTGGAAGGTAGTCAGCAAAATGAAATCGCGCCTGGAAGGAAGAGAGAAATTGTGAGTTTGGCCAGAGGCTGAGAGAAAGGCTCACATACCAGGTAGTGATTGGTTGAGTTAGTAGAGGATGGTAAATGGTTGTAGCCCACCTGGGCCAAGGATGTACCTCCATCCACTTGGACGAGAGGTTCCACTTAGTTGAGGGTTCAATCGCGGTCCCGTGCAGCTCTCATAGGAGTAGGATTTTTTTGACGGAGCTTTTTTCAACTCTGAACATATGGGTCACTCCAGGCCGGGAAGGGGGCGTGTAAGGCGTAGGCTCTCTTTTTGATATAACTTGCCTTAAAAAATTCACTTCTAACCTATTTTTATGGTTCCGGTTGTCACTATGATTACCCGCACCCTTTTCCTCCAGTCTTGGGTTTTTTTCTTTTTGTTGTTGCACAATGTTGACCTTTTATTTTTGACGTCGTATCATAAATATATATTAAACTTTATATGTTTTAATATATTGTGTAATATTGTGTAGGCATATCAATAAATCCTGTTCTATACTATCATTATATATATAATATATATAAGATATATAAATATTATTATAAGAGTTAAATCTACCTTAATGTGTTAATGTATATATACACATTTAGTAGTTGAATTAAAATAAGTTATAGTATATTATCGTTACCCTAGTTACCTACTATATACCTTTATATAAAAATAGTGATTGAGTTTTTACCAACTCATAATATTCAATATGTACTAATATATAATATATATACGCTTATAATTATACATTTTTAAATCATCTATCACTATTTATTATTATATATATCTACAATGTGAATTAATTTAAATTATATTAATATTATATATATCACTACCATCATTACCACATTCTTATTTCTACTTCCATTAAATTACTATATTATATATATATAATTAACTTTTATTTATATATATATTATTATATTATTATATACACTCTCTCCACACCTAACATCTGAATCCACTCTACTCTCACGTTCCGTGATTCCCTTCCACAAAAAAGTATGCAATCAGTCCTCATCAAATAATAAATAGCAATAATTTTTATTTGGGTAGTTTATTTTGCTGATGTTTTTTTTCCTGAGTGAATTGCACACAGTCTCGAGTCATCGAAACGTTTGAACTCACAGTTCTTGATGATGTACAGATAAAAATTTTCATTTCTCTATCCGTACTTCTTTTCATAATATAAATTCACCTATAGAGCATTTTAGGTGAGATTAGTTAAAATATATAACGGTATATATCTATCTACTATTATTATACATATACATATTATATCCTATATATATATATCCTATCAATAAGACTCGACACCTATATTAAAACTTGTACTTAGTATTACCAACAACCCTCAACATCTAAACATACACTATTATTACGTAGCTGGCCTTCCTCTCATAGTACTCAATATAACTCACATACAGCACACGTTTTCTCACAAGGTATTGTAAATCTGTACCTTGTAAGTACCGTTTACTTTGTACTTGGTACATTTTGTTGGGTCCCCTTGGCACAAATTCTAGGTACTTGTTTACTGCATTGTTACTTGGGCAACCACACTATAGAAGTATCTTGCTACCTGTGTAGCCGCTTGACTCCTGACAAAATGGACTCTCGAAACTTCCCAACTCTGATATATATATATATATTCATATTTACTATTATATCCTCTTGGAGATAGAAGGTTACCTACTATATAGTGTATAGAGCTCCCCCCTTACGGCTGAGCTCATCCATGGTGGGGATTATTATATATATATATATATTTATAGTTATTATAATAAATATGAACAATTTGGTGTAAGATAGTAACTTAATTATTATTTATAACTACTATATATAGTATCTTACTTTAATATTAAGTAAACACTTATTATATATATTAATTATTACACTAATTTTAAATATTATAATAAAATACTTATATATGCTGTTGTATGGTATAATATTATATGGGAATACATATTATTTCAATAGTATAACCCGGTAGTGGTATCTATTATAAATTATATCACATGGTAGATAGTATAGGTATATATTCTCCACAATTTAGGTTGTGACAGGGTATTATAAAAATGCCTTAAAACACCTTTTAACAATAACCTTTATTAAAGCTTTTATATTAATTTTAAATTAAATGTTAATTTTTAAATGTTCTTGTAATCTAATAATAATATATATATATATACCCTTCTAAATTATAGATGTATTATATTATTTAGATATACTGTATTAACATTTTATATATTTGGAGCACAAATATAGTTAGGCCTATAACTCTACTACTACCTTAATATATATGAATAACGTAATCATAATAATGCTTGGTGATACCGTAGATATATATATAGTATTAGTCTCTTTAAGATCTTGGAGCCATAATGTATTTTTCTTTTCTTTTAATGGGGTCATAATATGCATACTGTACATATAGCCATAATAACCATATAAGTGTATTTATTTATTATATTCTTTTAAGATTTTTACTTATATCTCCTTGAGAAGGGAACTAAAATTTCATCTTTATATTAATAGTTTAGACTACTATGGGTTAATCACACTTTTGCCATCACATATGGATTCTTTCTATGCCGGACGTCGTAAGGTGGAGTCGGAGTAAGAGTCCCTTGGCTACGGAAATTTATTTTGAACCCGACCCTCACAACCTGCTACACCGTCCACTCCTCTTCTCTTCTCTACCTCTTCTTCCTTCATTCTTCTTCTCTTTCTCTTTCTCTTCTCTTGTACTCTCTAAATAAATAATGGTAATAATATTATATATATATTATTCTAGTATATATATACTTTATTATTTAATACCTATATATATATATATATATTCACCTATCTCTCACCTCTTATCGATCTATATATTGTAATAGTAGTATGTGGCTTCCAATTAATTTCCTAATATTATACTCATTTATTACTACTCACTCATAATATAATTATTAACAAATTAAAGTATAAGAGCTTAATTATCTAAATTATATTAGTATAGTATATATAATTATATTATATATTACACTCTGCTAATTATTATTAATAGGAATATTTATTAATTATAACTCTCTATATATATTACACATAACTCACTCTAATCTTAATATACTGTTATATTATATATCCTACCCTACTACTCATACTTCTATTCCTTTATATTATAGGCCCAGTACCACCTCATAATATATATATATTAATATAATATCTATTATATTCGTATATAGTGTAGATATAGAAAGACTACTATATCTCTAATTATTTATATATGGCCTTTATACCCTCTATTTATTCTTATCACCTTTTTAACATAATAATGTACTATATATTATATATTACTACTATTTGTATATGTAATAAAAATATTATTATAATATTTGAATAGACATAAGTCATTTATTTTTATACTTACGATCAATATTTCTAATTATTTACAATTATATACTTTAACTCTTAATGTAATATCTAGTAATATAATAATTAACCATATAAGTTGTAATATACTATATATAATACTCATATTAATTATAATATATATTAATCACTAAATTAAATTAGTTTTATTTTAACTCCATTTTCATTACGATTACTAACTTCATAGCTCATTTTATAATATAATTAGATTATTTATATACAATAAATAAATTCCATATCGAATTGTGAATGTAGAGAGGGAGATGTGTAGAAATTTAGATTTTAAAAGCTTGAATTTTATTTAATTGAAATAAGTGTCCTCACCCCCAACCCGGCCCAACCCATTTTTCTCCTGGCGCAACTATCTTTGTAACGCCTCGCCGAGATAAAGTTCACCAGTCTAGGTACAAGCGAATTTAGCACCTTTATTATGAATATTATACTTTGCCCCTGTAGAGAGTTCCGTGATAGATTCCCGTTTTGGCAATTATTCTTGGACCGAACTTCTTACGAAAAATTAAGAATATGGTCTCCAAACAAAATACCACGCAAACACCTAAGATTTAGCTGCGAATATTACCATGCAAACTGCGAGTGCCAAGAATAAGCCAGACAGCACGGCATTCCTTGGTACCTCCCGGGTTTTGGGGTGGTTTGTTTTGGTTTTAGGCAATGACTTTCGGAAAACGCCTTCGAATTGAAAAAATTAAACATTAACCAAACTAGAACAGGAAATTGAGTACCTGGAAACAGCCGAGCGCGCCGCCTTGGATCTTCGGTCTGGATCAGCTGAAACCGCAAACAATACGTCTCTGGCAGTCCTCTTGCGTTTCCAGAAGCTCCAGATTGCCACTAGCACCGACGGAAGTAACAATAAATCGACCTCAGAAACACGTACAACGAATATTGAAAATCTGCTCGTCTCTCTTCGTACTATATTCTATAAAATATAGTCAAAACAAGCCAATTACATTAGCCACAGCCAAATTAAGAGAAACATGGAACATGATGAAAGTACCTGTGGAGTGGCCGAGCGTGTCTGTCGGTATCTAGTCTTGATCATTTCTATTCTTCAGCGATACTCTTTTATATATTTAGTTAAAGAAAACTTTTTTTAATTTTTAACAATTTATGAAAGTAAAAACACTAAAACGTTACTAAATAAGTTCCTTCTCTATATTAATAATAAAAAATGTTGACTAAAATATGTTAAGAGTAAATTAAACCTTTGGTCAATGAAGATCAAATGAGTTATCCGATCATCCATACTGAGGCTATATATTTTTCCCTCGCTGTCGAGCTATTTGATCGGATCTGAGAAATTTGCTACATGTTTTGGAAAAAGAAATTTTGCTTTGTAAAATTTTGCAAAAGTGGGATATTCCCATAAAGTATTTCTTTGGACTTTTTTCCCGTTCTTCCCGTCATTTAATGGGCCCTTTAAAGGCATCCGCCCCTAGCGTTTTAGTAATTTGATTCATTCAAAGAAGAAATGGAAATCTAGAAGAGATATCATGGAGAAGTAGATGGGCCTTTGCGCCATCCTTAAATATTACTTGTCTTAAAAAGCGGTAATGTCTGCCGAAACCAATAAACTTTGATAAAATTTTCCGGAAAATAATCCGCTTGGAAACGCAAAGTGGATCTAGCCTAAACCAATGAGTAAAATGTAAATAGGTATTCTGGGGTATATAATGGCGCTCCAAATGGTTTGTGGAGGCATATTAAAGGGGTATAGCCTTTTTAATGCCCATGCTGCACGCCCTGCGGGGGTAAGGGGTAAGTGGACTGGTATTAAGGCAGGTGGATGGCCTGGTACAGTATCCAGGGTATAAGGCATGCCCCCTGGGTATAATATAAATAGGACCTGTGCCGAGCGCTTGGGGGGGCATCGTCCCGTTGGGTTAAAAATCCATAAATTTTGGTGAAGTTGTTTCCCTTCCTGCTGGAAAGCACTTTTCGTTCCGTTTGTTTAAGTGAAACTCCTCCATAACTGAATCCCTGCCCTAGGTGAGGAAAGCCGCTTTATGGTTGTTAAGGTTTATGGAGCGGTTTGTATAAGGTCTCCCAGCAGAGGTTTGGATAAACCGATCCCTAGCTGGCTTGGTTTCTGGATCGGTAGGCGGCCTCCCGTCGGGTCCCCCACGGTGGGAAGCGTGGGTTTATTCCGGGTTAATTCGGGTCCACCCCCCGTCCCACGTGCTTTCAACATTGAAAGGTTATGGTGTGGGTTCGTGAGCCCACCCCAATTCCCTATACGAGCACTTTCTTTTTTTTGGTTAGTAAGTGTTGTCTAACAGTGCAGGCCCTTGGAACAGTTGGTTCTTAGATTTTCCCAAAAGTGTTTTGTCTAAAAGCCAACCCGTTTCTTGCTTTTTGCATGTATGGTGAGTTTTCGGACCCGTTGCGCGGGAGCGTGGCTTCCGTCGCCCTTTGAGCTACTGTCGAAGGGAATTGCCGGGCTAAGAACAGAGTCGAGGTAAAGGAGGGTGTCGGAGGTGGGAGGCCCCTTGGGGGTTTCAAGAGCAGAGTATTTGGAGGAGGAGATATAAATCCCTTGGGGGAGCGCTGGCTTCGCGCATTTCCGTGGGTTTGAAATGGAGGCGTTTCCATCACTCCGCCCCTCGCGTTATAAAACACTGCTAGGTTTTCTCTTGGAATTATGGCCCCTGTCGCTCTTTTAACTAACCTCTCTAATTAATAATCCAGTTTCCGAGACTTTCCTCAATATCTTCTCTCTTCATCCAAAGCCACGTGCTCACCGTTTGTCCTCCCTATCTTCCGAAATTTTGGGTTTTTCTCCGCCATTTTGTTATTTATCCTTCCCTCGGAATCAAACCAATTAAAAAATTAACACAAAACGTCAAGTTATGACACAACCTTAATTATCTTCTCCCGTTAAATCGTGCAAAGCCCTTAGGTTTGTCCAACCCTAGTGGTTGTACAAATTTTATTATTATACTTGTCCTGAGGAAAGAGGACACCCTCCTGGATACTAAACTATATATATATATAATGTATAATGATCGATTTTTTTATTAAATTGGCGACCAAAAAATAAGTTTGCAGGTGATTATCACACTAATTAGTTTAACTCCTATATGTTTTCAAACCAAAGGTGAAAAACTCACAGAAAATTTGTGTGTCCGCAAGAATCTATATGCTTACTACTTCTACTGCTTGCTCAAAACACTCATCTTTTTTACTACTATGCCGATGTTTCGAAATTATATAAGGGTCCACATTATTAAGGTGTGCTAACCAAGAAAATCTTCAACAAAATTTTTTATTTATGTTTATTGTTTTCCCCCAACTTATATGGCCCCCTATATATAAGTACTCTATACTACTTTATATATATAAATAAAGATTATAATATATATATAATATATATATATATAGTATATATATTTAAATAATAATTATATTAAAATTATCATTAAATTCTATCACACCTAATTTATATGGGGAAATATTAGCCTTATCTCCTAAAAGGCTATATATCCCCTAGGTTCCCCAGCAGATAAGTAGGGGGGATAATTAAAAAATCCTAGGGGGGGGGGGGCTAACCCATACTATAAAAATAGGGGGTTTTTTAGGAGGGGTTTACGTAAGTTTATATAAATATATATATAACTAATAATACAATTATATATATATATATAAAATAATATATAATATATATATAATATATAATTAAGTATTTATTCAAACTTTAAGAGCTATAGCGGATCCCCCAACCCCTTAGATGGTTCCCCCCAAGTAAAAAATGTCATTATTTTATATCGGTAAATGCACACATGCAAAATGAGCTTTACCCTAATATAAATATATATTATATACATATTATATAATATTAAATATGTAAATAGTCTATTATATATACCTCATTATTTATTATAATCATTGGAAAAGTTTGAAATCAGCTTTTCAACGACGAGCAGGAAATGAAAAAATGTCCTTAGTTTCCGCACAACTGTCCAGCTCACTAGAGGTGCGCAGTTTCCCCGCGGCGGATTCACCACAATGCTAAGTTTACATTTATAACAGGCATAACTCCTTCAATGCCCCCGCCCTTGGTCTCTCTTCCTCAGTCCTGCCTGTCCGGTGCCAGTCAACGATTTCCGCATCTTCGGACCTCACTCCGACTTTAGGCCAATTTTTTACGTAAGCACTAGACCCGCGCCGAGAATAAAGTATGCCCGAACCCAACAAAAAACTGACTAATTTTTGAGTGAGTCGATTGGCTTTGTGCCCAATTTCCCGACAGATCCTTCCTCTTTTCAACTTCTGTTCTTTCTCCAAATGTTTGTTTCCAATTATCAAAAGGCAGTAGAAAAGAATAAAAGGGAAGAAGTTTGGGACCAATGGTTGTCCTCCTGAATATAAGGAGTAATGGTAATTAAAAATTAATTATCTTTCCCCCGTTTTTAAGTAATTTCCCCCAAATTATCAATATTTTCTTAAATGTCGAATATCCTTATTTTTATCACTCGCATTAGTGTGCCATGTATTTTACAAAATCTTTTATGAAATTTTAATTATAAGGATATGAGTTAGAGTAACGTAGTGGTAATTTTTGTCAGGTTAATTAAATTTAACTTTTATTTTATATTTTTTAATTGGTGTTTGGTAAAAATATTTAATTTCCAAAATCCCAATCCTTTAAGTTATTTATATATGCGTAGTTTTGAAGTAACGGATGCAGGGCCCCTGTAATCATACTCTTTCAACCCTTTCACAATGTAAATAATAACACTAATAATAATTAATAATATAATATGATAATAATAATAAATCCATTAAATTATCAAAATATTTCTTTCTTAAAAAGAAGTTTTTAATTTAACCTAAATGTAAACAACCATAAAAATGATATAGCCGAATGATCGTATTTCATTCCACGTTTTATCCAAAAATTGCCCCAATATAGTAGGGCCAAATAATAAATAAATATAATAAAAAAATATAAATAATAATAAAACAAATCGAATTTTTTATTTATTGGCCTAAATTAACCGGTGGGAAATCCCACCCTAAATGCAAAATTATTGCCAAAAGGATTGGTACACCCCTAAATTCCATTATAACTAACTTAGTTTTATAATTAAATGGCTCCCGCCTTTCTATATACTAGACATGCTAAAATATATATAATGCTTCATTTGAGAAATTGCAAAATATGACAATTCCTATTTATTGTATGATACTAAAATAATTTCTGATTCTAACAAAAATTCCTTTTCCAATTTTGATTCTGATTCATTGTCCCATCATTAATATATTTGAATCTTTATTATGTTCAGTGTAAGTTACTGTAAATAGGCTTAGCTCTCTTAATATATAAAGTAAGAAAAATTTAAATTTTTTTTAATCTTTTTTATAAAGTTCCGAATTGTTTAGATGATCCCACGCAAGTGAAATGATATCTGCTCCTTCGAGTGTGACAAATTCATTTGCTCCTACCTATGGAAAATTCGGCGTAGAGCCTAATTACGGTAACATGCCTAATCTTTGTTTGCATAGACCACTGCTTATTGTAGAACTTGTAAGAAAGGTGGTTTTATGTTGTTTCATTTTTGATGTGATATTAAATGATGTTTCAGGTATGTCACAAATCTACCCAAAACAAGAGGTTCCTTCAAGCAGTCCATTAGATGTACTAGATTTTAGTATGAGTGAAGGTGGTGGAAACCCCCCTAAATATCCTCCCCAGAATGGGAATGATTCTTTATATCAGCAGCTGTTAACCAATACTGCCAAAGTGTCAAATAAATATGTAGGAAATAATTCAGAAGTAAGTAATTGTATTTTTGCTAATAATAAATTACCATTAGTGTTTGTAAAATTTTTTTTTTTTTTTTTTTTATCAAGGTCTTGTATATTGAACTAGAGGTGCACTGGATATTGAATTTTATTTTCTTAGTAACAAGGTGATGAATTTACTAAATGTTAGAAATTACGCTCATATTTTGCGATTTACTTTTAACCCCAATAAACAATATATATATTTAATATATTAATATAATATATATTCTATATTATATTAATTAATAATATATCTAGCTATATCACGGAGAGGTTATGATAGTTGATATTTAGTACATGGAGGAGAGATATACTTGACTATAGGTATGTACTAAGTAATATATGATAGTATCATTTTACATGGATATTTATATTAATAACTTCATAAATATTAGGAATGTATATATATATAGATACATATATTTCTTTAATGAGTATGGTAACTCACGGGTAGTCAAAATATAAAATAAATAATTTTATAGTAATAAAGTGAGTCAGAGATTGATATTATAGTTGAGGACCTTTATAATTATTAATAGATGGTCTTACTGTATAGAATATATAGAGAAATCGATCACACCAGCACTCCTCTCATATAATACATATAGTATGTACTTTATCTATGACTACTTCATAGCTTATTATAATGAGGCTAGAATATTTGGATATTTAGAACTTATATATGTTATATCATATAATATATATGATATAATACCTTCTCCAGTTGGTGACTATAGATATAACTAGATTAATATATTATATAGTAGGTGGGTGAATTTTGAGGGCAAAGTGGTCAGCCTTAACGCTACATATATAATTATTGAAGTCTATTAGATATATTTATTTGAATAGAATAATATGTAGATTTTGGTATTCTATCAAATACTAGTAAGACATGTGACAGCCTCGAGGATAGAGACGCGAGGAAGGTGTTCTGACACGAGCTTCTCGATACGAGAAGATAATGACTTGGTTCAAATCTTCCTGCGTAAGCAGATTGGTTTTATTCTCAACAGAGTAGGAGCAAGATTAAAATCTTAGATAGCGTAAAAACAGTTTGGTTGCTGCTGGTTGTGTATAAGGCGGACTCATATTATAAGTTATTCGATTATTCTTGGTCCCCGCCGTTGATTTAATACCATGCAACTCCATGGTGGATTATAGTAGGCACGGTTTAGAGACGATGATAAAGGTAGATATCTTGATATGAGTAATTAAGGAACTCAGTTGCATGATCTTGATCATCCACCTTTGCTTTCATCGGCACGCAATGACTAGGAGTAAGTTCGGTGATGCATGACCTATAGCAGCCGGAGCAGAGAGAGATAGGTAGAAGAAAGTCGATAAATGCTTGAAAAGATTAAAACCTCCGGACAGGCTTGACGGGCCCTGATAGCCTATTTGCTCGGAGAGCCTAGAAAATCATACAGTCAAACATCGCCACGACGTTGAGCACGCTATTCGGGATGCTATTAATATTATCCTATGAATGAGACCTCACTATGTGCAATCTTGTTCATGTGGGTAGTTTCGAATCACCTTGGACCTAGAGTTGGCCTATCACCATATCCTCCATTATGTACATAATACTGGCACATTTCATTATTTTAATGCACTTTTTATCATCTTGGCGATGATTGTTGATAACTTGCACTTCAGGACATTCCTTTACCTGACTCATCCACTTTTCTCAGATTGAATTCCAACACACTTACCACTATTTAACTAATTCCGCTTAACCAACCAACTTATCATTCATCCTTTTTCCACATGACCAAACCATCTACACATACTTTCATTTATTCTCTCATTTATTCACTTTCGTTACAACACATAATTTATTCTTCTTTACCCTCATTTTATCAATTCTTCTCACTACATTAACTACCCCCCAATCACCTAAAAGGTGAGATATTGTACTCAATCTGAACACATTGTACTTTAGATTTGTAATACTCTTTATCCAGACCAAGTCTCTCTTACTATCATATTAACACAAGGTAAATACGTAACATAACCCTTTATATGTAAGACTCCTAGGAAGGCATAAGAGCTTAGTCAAATTTTACATCCACCTAATATGGCTTTTATATATATGTATTTCAGACGAAACTTTCTGTCATTTCTACAACTTTCTATCACATACATCGCATCATTTCGTTACTTATTTTCATTCTCCAACTATATATCCTAAATTTATTTAATGTATAGACTCTATCTTGTTGCGACTGCTTACGACTACAATTATACACATACTTTTTTCACTATCCGAGTGTATATCTCTACTCAACAACCATTAACCTACTATACTTAATCTCGTTATCATTCAAACCCCTAGTCTTTTCACACCCTCAATACGAATAATCTTACTCTACTCATTTCCTTCTCAATAACTCTCTTCTAGAATTCACACAACAAAATAACAAAATATTCTGCATAGTATAACAATTAAGGTACTATTCAAGTCATTTTAAAAATATAAAATAATAATTATAAGAGAAAAATATTTAACAGTAAGAGATTAAATTTAATTAAAATTAATTTATACTAATTTTATTAAATTTAAAATTTAAATTTTTTAATTATATAAATTATATAATATAATAACGAGTAGAGATATAAAATTCCTTTATAAAACTTATATATATATTGCTAATTTAAATAAATATCTAAGTTAGATTATTATACTTACTAATATTAATAAAATATACTATAATTAAATTTATAAATAATAATGCTCTATATATATAATATAAAATATTTTTAAAAAATATATTAATATTAAAAAAAAATTATTTTTTTTCTAAGAATATCAAAAAATTGCTGGTATGACTGATATTAATTAATTATAAATAATATATATATAATATATATATATATATTAATATATATTATATATTATAATTATAATCTAATAAATATATATATAAAATATATATATATATATATATTAATATAATATATATTATATATATTATATATATATATATATATATAATATATTAATTAATATTATATATATATTATTATAATATTATTATTTATATTGTCAATGATCTACTATCACCGTATATTAAATTTTGCTGTGTATTGGAATGTTAACTTTCAATAGGGTCTGTGAAAAAGCTTCAATTCTCACATCCTTTCCGTATCTGCTTTCTAGTTTCTCTGAGGAATGTTCAGACAGTGACAGCTCATTTTTTTCTAGTATTACTAGTTGGGTGTTACTTCGTCAGGTTTTGTCCTATCCTCTACTCATTTTATCAGTTTTAATGACCTATAGGCATCACCGGTGTTCATTACCCCCTTTTTATCCTTTTAAATAATTGATCTCGTAATCACTCATAGATGTTTCTCGCTTCTATGTCCACTTTAGGAAGTGACCCCATTACATATTATCAAATTTCGTGACGTAGGTCTTGGGCGAGACGGGTAGTATGTATAATAAGTCTAGGTCGAATATCTATGGTCTAACTCTCTCTAATATTTTATAGCATATTTTCACACATCTACATTATAAGCAGAAAAAAATTATGATGAGGACAGGTATTGAATGATGAAAACCATGTTATTCAATTTTTATTAATAGTATAAAATAATTAATATTATATATATATATATCATTTATAAATAATATATATATATATATATAATATAATATTTAATACTATATAAATTATATAATATATAATATATTATATAATAAGTATATATATATTTATAATAATATATATATATATATAATATTTATAATTATATAATATACGGGTATAATATTATATAAATATAATAAATATATAACCATATATATTTAATTTAAAAAATATATATATAATATAATTAATATATAATTTAATATATAATAATATAAATATAATTAATATATAATTATATATAATATATTATATATAATATATATATACTAATATATATATATTATATAATATATATATTATATATATATACTATATAATAAATATATTATAATATATAAATATATGATATTAATAATATATATATAATATAAATAAACATAGCTATTTCCGATTAATCAGTACTCTTAATAACATAAATTGAAACTTGAATCCCAAATATAAAAATCTAACAACACATGCACCTGTATGATAGTCATACTGAGAGTAATGTACTGGAGCAGAGAGGCACGTGATGAGTCCCTGTGTTACGGACGGCAGAATTTGAGAATTTGTAATTTCGACGGAGAGAAGTGGGGCGGAGTCATCACGACGGTTAGATATCCTAAATTTCATTTGTAATACGTTATTTTCTGAATACATATCAACTAATAAATTATAACCTTATTATATAAAATAAGGGATTTATATAAATATATATAAAATAAATATCAATCTATTGCCTTATTAAGTATTTCGGGGGGAGTGACAATTACGAGGTCTATTGAAATGGGATATTGAGAAAATTAAAGCTATATGTAAATATTATTTATTTATTTTATTATTACTATTATCTTTATTATTGGATTATAGTTAATTCATTATATTTTTAGGTATTTCATTATGAGGGTGATGAAGTAATATAGAAGTACTAGTAATATTTTTTCATGATTATGAAAATTATAGACATTATTATATTATTATTTATTATTATTATAAAAATATTGTACTATATTTATATACTAGAAAATATATTATGCTAGGATATGACAGAATGGGATAATTGTTCAATTATCGATTCCTGCTCTTCTCGTACAGGACTCGCCATAATAATAGTAATACTACACTAGAGAAGTAACACTATCTTTCGTATAGAGGTCTGAAAACTTCAGGGAGGTGAAATGAATTATCTCTTGTCTGTAGTCAAGCTAACGGACGAAATTGCAGTTAGTAACTATCTGAAATGTAAGGAAACCAAACACATTGTCACGTACCGACAATGGTATTGGCGGCGAAATCTGGTAATGACCATTTTTTGAAAAAGAAAATTGAAACCACATATTTGAAGATAAATATGAATATATCCTTAGAATTTCTAATTGGAAAAGTGCGAAAAAAGAAAACAATGAATTCAACAGACTAACAGCAGATGAGATGCCATTGTCACTATACCTATATCTATCAATTTCATACGCTCTAGTAAAAAGTCTTCAGCTCTGCACTGTTTATGAAATAACTGATAAATTAACAACAATGGAAGTATTGAATAGACAAAGCATCAGAAAAATTCATTTCAAAATTGGGAGAAATGATTGCTGTGGACAATCTGCTATTTTCTTTGTTTGAAGATGTGTGGATTTAAGAGATAATAAATCACGTATGTCATACATATATAATTAATCTATTAGGAGGTTATTTCAGAAGAGATTATCACCAACATTAATATATATATAATAAGGGTAAAGACAAAATATAAATCAGTCTGCAAAGAAATTCAGTCAAAATCATTAACACTCGAAGTAAATTTTGGTACTATGCTCATAGTACAATCAATGAAACGCTTTATTTATAGATATGTCCGTGAGCATTGGATTGAATAACGATTTTATCTAAAAGGAAGAGTGGGAACTATTATCAATCAGTAATTATTTTTAGTGTTTCCCCTTCACACTCAGAAAATTTATGTCTATATATAAAAGTGGGAGGAAATACTTAAGAGTGGATTTAAAAAAATAAGAATATTCAATTATTTGTCCCTATACTGATAATAGCCCATCATAACTACAAAAGTAGTAATTGAGAGAGACAGGTGTTATATAAATTGATATTATTCTAATTCCTTAAGCTAGTATACATTCGATAGCTATATTTTACTACTTAATAACTCAAACTAAAATTTAAATTGAGTTTAATATGTCAGAAAAATTGTAGGTTTCAATTTTAGTATGAATCACATTATTGCTACATACTATAGATTACTGAATTAAAATAATCTCAAAATTTGACCAAAACATATCTTAATTCACATAAGATGTGATAAACAAGATGGAATTCATCATAATATATGCTGCAAAGGATCATACGGATCATTGGCAAATAATTGCAGTTAATATTTATATTCTTCAAACCTGAAGATATACATCGGTAGTAATTTCTTGAGTAGTAACATACACTACAGGAATATCGAACACAATGTCTTCTCCAGTGGTACATTCAATCATGTTGAATTAACTAATGAAACGTCGGGAGTGATGATTGACTGTGTTATTTATCTTAATGTAATCACTGCAGTATTAAATGCATTGAGCCATAAAAACTTAGCATATAAACATGGAAGAATAGCGGTGTAATAACTAATGAAAAGAATGAACTAATAAATTCTGTTCTTAATAAGAATCAGTTTTTGTTGTGTAACCTTAATCTAAAAGAGAAGAAAACTTTATTGTACATTGCAACGTTCTAATCCACATTCAATTAGTTATCCTTTGGATATTATTGATCAATAATAATAGAAAATTTATGCTCTAAAGAAGAAGAAAATTCGTGTCTTTAGAAGCTAAAGAAATTTTAAACATTAAAGTTCAGATTCTGATGAACAAATGATGATCGAAAATGATACTAGATCTTCACATACAGATTACATGTAAGAATCTGAAATGAACGGATTATATTGTAGAAGGAAACACATTCAATATTTCCTGGAAGTGATTTTGATGACATGTCTACAAAGAAATCGTCAGAAAAAATGATGAAACTCAGATAACCAAACAGTGGAACTCGACAAATGAAAGAAAAAAGTTAAAATGCAAAACGTAGAATGCAGCAGTTGAGCAGAGTAAAAACAACATGAATTTAGAAATACATATTACTAAAACTATCAGTAAGATATAAATTAAATTGCTAACACCAGTTATGGACGAAATCGATTCTGATTTAAACTGTTATGGTGTGATAAGAAAGAAAAAGCTCTTTATCCTGATTGATTGCATCTTACCTGATTTAGCTAGGAAATATCATCTCTGCTTTCCACATTCACAATAGTGTATTTAGCACGAGAGATATCTTGATCAGCAGGAATATATTTTATACAGTAATAGGAAATCGTTATTCTCAACACATTGCTGATCAGCTCCACTGATTTCTTCATCATAATTACTAAGTAAGCATTTGATTTTAAAATATTAGAATAAATGGTTACTAAATAGCAATGCATAAGACATTTATAACGTCATTTTTCGCTGACTTTTTAGTGGTTAACATATATATATTTAAATTTCTCTAAAATTATAATTTGTGATACTACAGTTGCATAACAGCTGGTACATGCCACTTTATAATATATATATATATTATATATATATAGATATATTATATATATTATTATAATATATATATATGTAATTATATATATATTATTTATAATTAATAATAATATTATTATATCATATAATATATATATATATATATATTAATTAATAAATATCATATATAATATATAATATATATATAATATATATTATATTATATATATTATAATATATATTATTATAATATATATATATATTATATATATATTAATATATAATTATATTATATAAGTTTTAGAACGATTTGTTAAAACTTAAAACCTCTTTAATAATTTAAAGAATTAGAATTTTGTGTCTGTCCATGTTTTTTTGTAAAGTTAATATTATTCAGTTATTAATTAAAGTTCTTTTACCTAAATATTCTTTAAATACTTATTTTATTGTTAATTGTATTACTGGGATTAGCTAGATGTTATCGAAAAAAGTGAAAATTCTATTATTGTTTTTTGGGGTAGCTTCATTATTGAGTATAAATTCTAACAGACCTTTTAAGGTGAATCACAGTAATTATAAGAAATATATATGATACGATATAATATGAAGTATAGATAATTATAGTGGTCAATAAAGAATTATACATTACATTAATAATTATATATATTTACTATAAAGGCTTATATGAATTATATTTGTATTTTTTAGTCTTTAGTATTTGTACTTTTATATATGTACTCAAATAACTGTCAAAAAAATATATAAAATAATTTTGATAAACCCTTCTGAAATATTAAAAGTTTTGTTCTGTAATATCATATGATTCTATTAATCAGTTCTTGCCTTAATAAATTATATTTCTATTAAAAAATTAATGTCTCATTTATATATTTCAATGAATTATATCACAGTTATAGTTTTTATGCCAAGAACACTACACCTTTCAACAAATTTAACGAGTCTCTTACGGCCGGAGAAGCCGGATGCATAGTGTGATCCACCGAGCGGTAGCCGGAGATTTTATAAATAAAGGCCGGAACTCTCGGCCAAGCGGAGCCGGTAGCACGGAGTAATCCGGTTGACTATCCTCGATTTAATATACCACTTACTAAAGAAATGTAGATATTCCAATTTCACTATCTAGAATGAATCAAACACAATACAGACATAATAACAATTACAACTACAACTACAATGGGCGTGATTTATTCTTACTATTACCTAAAGTGACAATTACTGTAACATACTATTCAATCCCTATTCACGGACCGATCTCCACACATGACACACAAAACGTAACCAACAAAACATCAATTACGAGGTGACTTACCTATAGCCACTTTAACACCAGAACCTTAAAAGAATGGCCAACAAACTCTGATATACAACAATACATTACAACTCAATATCAAACAATATATGGCTTAATTAAGAAAATCAATCTAAATTGTAATTGCTTAACAAACAAAATAAATTAAATTACTTTAATCACCTACTGAATATATATAGTATATATTATAATATATATATATAAATATATATACTATACCCACCTCCCCGTAAGTTTAACTTAATTAATACGACATACAAATTAAACACCCTTGACAAATCCACCAAAATCTTGGAGTAACAACTTCTACACTCAATCCCATCTTCACAAAACACACAGTCAACATTAATTTATCTATCTGCAAAATCAAGAAACTAAAATATTAATGAACTATGCGCCACAACAGATTCATTAACCCATAACAACATAAACAGACATCCACACCATAATATAACTACATAAATCTTAAGACCTAGGGAGGTTAATCATACTACCTCTTCCCCCTTGGCTACCACTCATTGATCTAAACACACTAAAGGATACTATCAAAAGACACGAAAACAAAGCATTTAAGAATCGCAATGCTATTCCTGATCGAACCATAAAAATATACAACATAACTTTTTCAATATAAATTAGGTATACTAACCTACATAATATAACACTACTAGATTAATTGAATAGATCATCACAATTTATACAAACAAATATTACAATACATCCATAAAATCATGCCACAATTTGCTCACTCTCTAACTCCATTCCACCTTACATACTTACAATACAACCTCTTCCTCACTATCAAGCAATTAATCATTATAATATATAAATCAAAATTCTGTAACATTATATCACATAATCATACCAAACAATCACTCTATATAACCTTAAACCAATCCAAACATCGTACTAACATGAATATAAATCGGAACAATCAAGACGAACTTAGAACACACCAACTACAATATTTTAAACAATACTATTCCTTCATCTTCAAAATTAGCACCATGCACGAGGGATTACAGATCTTTTAAATTATAGGGCTCCTACATTGAATATCATACAAGATCAGGTGAAGAGTTTAACTACTTTGGCTCAAAGTAGTTTAAGTCAAATGGCGTGCTGCACTTAGCGGGAGTTGGTTCTGGGAAGGAATATAAAAGTGACTTCGTTCTTTTTTTCAAGCGAAATAAAAAATAAACAATTGTTATTGGTGCACCCTTGATACGAACGGAACAAAAGTTCTCTGATAAATTACACTAATGAAGTATTAAGAACAGAATGTAACTTAGTTGTTTTTTTTTCTGATGTTAATTGACAATAAAGCTTTGTGGAATTCTTAAATTGAATAGATATCTTAATCGGGCACGCACAGGTTCATCATTTATTCTATTAAGTGGAGTTAGCTACAAGTCATCCTCTCTCTTAACACTCTCATTATGATACACGATCTTTGCGCTCATAATATTTTAATTCTTTATGCTTTTATTAGGTAATTATGCATACCGTATATTACGTTCATCCCTTTGGGATTTAGTTCATTTCATGACCCAAATCTTTCATACTAAATACCTTTAAAAGTATTTAAACATTTTAATGTTTAAACGTAATTGATATAAATATGATAATAAGAAAATATCGATATCTTTGTAAATATTATAGATAATGGTGTTTCTCACTTGAAGCTATCTTAAAATATTGAGGGGTTTATGCAACAGTGAAAAGCAACACACTAACATAGTAATATATAACCATTGATAGATATAAGAATTTAATTTAGAAATGTATTAAATTACAAATGGTTAGTTCTGCTATGTGTTATAAGGTTTAACAGAATCGAACTTTTCGTTTTTTGTTATTGAGGTATCAAACGTTCCTCTAGTATTTTGTTATAAATATGGGGAGGTATTTAATCATTTAGGACATCTTTTTTTATTTTTTATGTGAAAAACTATCCACTTGTATGAATATAAAACGAATAAAAACGAAAATCTTTGTATTAGATTTAATCTTTATAACAAAAAACTCGATTTGAGAAAAAATTATGAAATCTTTCCTCCAAGGCGCTAGAGTCCACTCACCTAACTTATCAATATGCCAAACATCAGATTTTCATTGATCCACCCGCAAACTCGAAAACCATATATATATGAGCACTGGAGCTAGATCCATGGCCCAATAGTAGCAAGAGGTATGATTTTAGGATCAAGAAAGACATAGTTTGAAGTTTTTCTGTAAGTAGAGATGTTCTTACGAGAAATACAATGTTCAGATGTTTACGAAAATGTACTTTATATAGTCTTAATGGAGAGATGTACAATTGTTTATTGGAGCTATATCAAAATCAGTTTTCTACATAGAGGTTCATAATAAATGTTAGAATTTATTTATCGGATACTCATTATGATTAAAGAGAAAAAAAAGGCAGGAATGGGAGAGAGGTTTCTATTTTGGGATGGAGTGCTTTTGTAAAACATCAAAAATAAGGTAAAAAAAATGAACTAAAGTACAATTATAGATAAAGTGGATTCAAAAGTTTTGCAATTTGTATAGTTAATTAGTAGATCTTGAATTATATCTGAAAAACTTGTGCTAGTGATAAAAATCAAAGACTTTACATTTTTATAGTTCTTTTATAAAATTGTCTTTGAAAATTATTTTAATACTGAATAAGTATATCGATAGGAAGATGTTAAATTGTGAGGGTATGTATGAAGGGTTTACTATGATATTATAAACTTCTGATGGGTGGATGAGATGTCAGATGAATAAAGCAACAAAAATAATTGTGGTTACAAGATTAATCGAGAACTATCAAAGTAGCATAGGTGGCAATGTGGCAAGGCCTCAAATACCTTTTCGTACAAAATCCTAGGTAGGCTAATTACCTAGGGTAGTTTTCTCTTTTAACATACGAATATGGGATGACTCTCGTCGTAAGTGTGTGTCGTACTTTTTTAGAGATATAGAGGTAATATTAGTATGAGGTGGTGGGGGACTGTGGGCTTGGTAGTGAAATGATCACTATGAGTTAAGGCGGGGATTTGGTTATTGGGAGTTTTGTGAGATGAGTGGTTCTGGGTATTTGTGAATTCTTGTATTTGCATGTTATGGCTATAGTATAGACAGGTTGTTTGTGTAATTTAGGGAACTTTAATCAATTGAATACTGAGCACGTATATTTGTACATATATTATGAGTTCGGGTTTATTATTTGCACATATTGAACGAGTTTAAAATATTAGATTAGGCATATCAAGGAATTGATATATATTTTACATATTTTTATATGATTAGAATCAGTCTTTAAAAACAAAGATCACAGTTTTATAATGTTTACCTAATTTTTTTTTTCTATTAATGATTTCGAATAATAGTTCTTTCTGAGCAAATTTCCACTAAAGATAACCTCCGAAATGACATATGAATATTCCTCAGTTCTTTCTTATAGATATATTATTAAAGGTTTCCTGAAGATAAACTTGGTTATATCAAGTGAGCGCATGTGCTATCTCCGATTCGACTCTGTTTGGAATTTCTCCTGTTATAATTCGTCAATTTCTATTTAATTGATCTAAATACGTTGTTACTTCGTTGCTTCTCTCTCAATTGGCGCTATACTTCACCTTCTTTCTAGAGGGACACGACTTGGGTTTAGCTGAGCTCTAGCTTCTAAAATAGAGCCTTCTAGGCGTTTGCACTACATACTATAAATAGGTTGTGAAATCATCTTTGTTAGATGGTTATATTGCTCTTACTATTATTAAATATTCATGAGTATGGTTTTATACTAATAATTTTGTCATTCTTTTTGATTCTTACATTCTCTAATATTGCTTTATTAAGCCTCGCCTCCATGGGAACTATATGAATTTATATATTGTAAATGGCAGCGTGTCTGAGCTCGCCGACCACTAAAATGAAACGTAAATCATTAGTCATCTATCTGTTATTCTCTCTTCAAATATTTCCTTGCCAGGTTGACTCACAGTAGGGTGTATTAAGATGCAAATGATTAATCTTAGCTATATCTTCGCTCTTATTTAGCGTAATATATGTA
>JABUQX010108030.1:5000-7500 GCA_015478945.1 Trachelipus rathkii
GCTTTATTCAAAAGGACGTGAAAAATTAAATTTTCCTTCAAATAAATAAGGACGTATTGCAGTTAAAGAGTTTTCATATATATATATATATATATATATATATATATATATATATATATATATTATATATATTATTATATATAGTATATATATTATATATATATATATAATATATATTATATATATATATTTATATATAATATTATAATATATATATATATATATATATATATATATATATATATATATATAATATATATATATTATATATATATATATATAATAACTTTTGCCTACCCAAGTGTAATCCTTCAAGGTATATATATATATATATATATATATATATATATATATATATATTATATATATATATATTATATATATATATATATATATATATATATATATATATATATATATATAATATATATATATATATTATATTATATATTATATATAATATATTCATCATCATCATCATCAAATCCACCTCTCTTTCCCCCAGACTGGAGGTGAGATGCGTGACATGCACCGGAAAAAGAAAAGTAGTAGAAGAATATGACACAAGTCGATATGAAAGCCCAGGCCTTAACCGCCCCCTTTATACCTATTAGTGAGAATTCGTCGAAGTCAGGAAAATCCACCCTAGAACTTTAAGGAACCGGACGGACACCCTCACTATGGCTTCTCGTCAATGTGGGGTTTATCCCTTGGCCCAGGTAAGCCACAACCATACCTCCTCACAAAACCCAGCCATTTCACTTCTTATTATGCATCTTTCTTTGCCTCTCTGCCAACTCACATTTCTTCCTCCAGGCATTCCTTTAGTGACTCAATCCACTTTTTCTTTGGTCTTCCAGCAGGTCGATTCCCAACACACTCACCACTTAATAAATCCCGTTTAACCAACTCGGCATTCATCCAATTCCCTTCCAAATGAACCAAACCATCTTCAACGTACTTTCATTTATTCTCTCATTTATCCCTTTCTTCACACCACACAACTTTCTAATACTTTCATTCCTCATTTTATCAATTATTCTCACACCTAACACGCCCCTAAAGATTGTCCATCTGAAAACGTATGTACTTTTAGATCTATAACTTCTTATTCCCAGGACCATAGGTCTCACTAACTATACATTAACACAGTAAACAACATTACCCTCAATGTAAGACCCTAGCGCACTCAAAGACTTAGCCCCTTTACATCCACCAACGATTTAATTTGCACCAGCCACCTTCCTGCCATTCACAACTTTTCCTACTACACTCTTACATTATCCGTTCCCTTTTCATCCAACATATACTAAATATTTAAACTTCAGACACTTTGTTCCAGCTGCTCACCATCTAGAATAACTTCACACCGAAGGACTATCCTCACTCACAAATCATAACCTTACTCTTATCTACGTTTTCTTTAAACCCCTTCCTTTACACACCCTGCCCAAATCTCGTCTTACCAATCCTTCTCAAAAACTCTCTTCAGATTCCCACACAATACCACCAAATCATCCGCATATAAATAGGCAAGGCATCCTCCACTCTCTTCCTTTCTCCATCATTCTAACACAACATCTCCTGCCACCCCCACCTCAAATTCTTTTATAGCCCCATCCATATACAAATTGAATAACCAAGGAGATATAACATATCCCTGCCTCATTCCGCTACTAATATTATACCAATCACTTTCGACACCATTTATTTTTACACACGCTTCACTATTGTCATACATACTTTGATTTCATTCAGAAGCCTACCACCAACACCTATATCACTAACACCTGCCAAAGAGCTTCTTTATTAATCCTATCATACGCCTGTCCAAATCCATAAAACCTTAAATACACAATTTATCTTCTTCTCCCTCATTTTTTTTAATCATTTGTTCAATGAAAATATTTGATTCACACATCCTCTACCACTCCACTCCTAAAAACGCACACTTGTTTTTCACCAATCAGGCCTGCAGTCACTTTACGCACTCTTTCGACCAAAATACCAGCATATATCTTCCCTACAACACTCAATAAACTAATTCCTCTATAATTCCTACAGTTACCTTTATCTCCTGTACCCTTATATAAAGGGTCTATACTGCTCTCCTCCAAAGCCTAATCAATCACCACTGCCTCCGTTCTTGGTCCATTTTCACAAAGCCATTTCATCTAGACCTGCAAACTTACTATTCTTCACTTCACTCTACCCCATTACCTCCTCCTTACTAAATGACCTCATCCCCAAAATACCTATTCCTTCTTGCACCATCAAATCCACACACATTCAACAATCACCTCTTCAATACTGCCAATGTTATACAGGATTTTCGAAGTGTTCCTTCACACTCCCATACATCCATTTCATCAGTTTACGGAAAGCATTAATCCCTATTCATTATATTCTAAGCAGATGTCCCCTTATTCTCATTCTTAATCTTTTGCCTTCCTATCCAGAAAGAACTTCCTATTCCTTGTAAGTTTCCATATTCATCTCC
>JABUQX010108030.1:15000-17500 GCA_015478945.1 Trachelipus rathkii
ATATACAAGTAAAACACCCGAAAAAATGATTTAGATGTCAGAAAAGTTTCGGTTTGCTTTTTTTCGGTTAGAAAGGGCTGAAAAATAAGAATTTTATGTTCATTTTAGGTAGGGGCTAAATGGGGCTCAGCCCGGAGTTAAAATTGGACTCACCCCTTAATAATCTAAGTAAACCTGCAAAAACAAAGTATACAGGAAATCTCCTAAACTTAAAAGAGCGTTAGACTTTTAAAAAGAACCACCTAGTCCAATACTCAACTAAAATAAATTAACCACAGAAATATTCACAAAAATGAGTAAAACTTTCTAAAGTCCATAGGTAGATACACAATACTAATTTGTAAATTAAATTCACTTTCAAATACGGAGATTATTGTAGTAAAATGGAAAAGCAAAGTGAAACACACTTACTAAATAGCCACCAACTACCAACTTTTCCTAGGAATGCTTATTCAGACCTCGTACCTGATCGTGACCGACGTAAGACACCTTGTATCTTTCGGCGAAATAGTATGAATCGTCTGGGTAAATAGAACGTTAAAGGAATAAATGGTGAGAAGAAGAGGAGAGAGGCGATGGAAGCATTTAGAAAGGGTAAATTTGATTTGCATGCTATGACTTAAACAAATATGAAAGGAAGCGGTGAAAACGAGTGGTGTTGGGTGAAATGAGTGTGTACTGGAGTGGAAAGGAATAAGAGGGGGAGAGAAGGAGTTGCAATTCTGTTGATTCACCAGTGGCACAGAGCTACGGTAGATATTGTTTGTGTGAGTATTAGAATTCTAATGGTTAAATTTAAGTTTGAAAAGGTTAGGTATGTGTGGTTGTAACATGTGGCATATCTGATTGTAATGTTGAGGAGTGTGTGAATTTCTAGGATAATATGAATGATATTTCGGAAGGTGTGTGTTGGAGCTTTAGAACCATTGTTCTTGGCTCTTAAATGGTTGGATATTTGATCAAAAAAGGGATGGTATAACAGGTGCCTTTGAGGCTACGAGAGAAAATGAGAATGGTAGGATGGTAATTGATTTTTAGTAAGAAAAGAGGTATGTGTATAAGCAACACATTTTTCGAACGCAAGAGTGTTCAGAATTATACGAGAGTTGGGGTAGGTAAAGTTTTATCGAAGTGAAAAGTATGATTAATTTTCTGTTGGTGAAGGAGATGTTGAAATATGTGATGGACGTTAAATCAGTGAGGGGTTGGGGAATGAGAATATCAGATCATCGTGTTGTTTTATGTAAGATTAAGTTAGTGGGGGCATGGGTGGAGAGGGAGGAGGTAAGGAAGGAAGTGGAGCAATTAGGAGAGAAGCTAAGTGAACACGGTTATAAGGAAAAGTATGTGAGAGAACTTGAAAATAAAGCAGTTGAATGTGAACAAGGTGAATCTGAACATATCTGGACCCAAATGAAGAAAACCTGTGTTATTTGTGCAAGATAAGTATGTGGATGTTCTAAAGTAGGAAGTGAAAATGGCAATAGTGAGAGGTAGAATGAAGAGGTGATGCAAGTGGCTAAAAGCTAAAAGAGGAGTGTTAGAATGTGCTAAAATCCAATGATGATGTCTCAGAGAGTTGTATGGTAATATATAATTATTAAAATTGGAAGACTAAAAATTACATACGTAGGAAAAAATGTAGGTTCATGAACAGTTTGGAAAGGAGGACAATTGGAGACTTACAAGGAAATAGGAAGCTTTTCTGGAAGGAAGTACGAAAGGTTAAGAACGAGAATAAGGGGAATCTTCATAAAATTATTAAGAGGGATAGTACTTTCGTGTATGATAAAATGGATGTTGGAGAGTGTGGGAAGTGAACACTTCGAAAACCTGCATAGCATTGACAGTAATGAAGACGGTGATAGTGAACGTGTGCGTGTTTTGGATGGTGTAAAAAGAATTAGATATTTTGGTGGAGAGGTAATTAGTAGGGAGAATGTAATAAGTAGAATGAGAAAGATAAAGAATGATAAATCAGCATGTATAGATAAAATTAATGGTGAAATGATCAAGAATGTAGGTAAGATTGTGAATGATTGGATATGGAAGTTTTGTTACAAATCAATTGTGGCGGCTATTATTCCTAAGAATTGGAGGAAAGCAGCAATAGTACCCTTATATAAGGTTAAGGGAGATGAGGAGAACTGTAGGAACTATAGGGGAATTAGTTTATTGAGTGTTGTAGGGAAGATACATGTTGGCATTTTGGTTGAAAGAGTGCGTCGAGTGGCTGAGGAACTGGCTGGCGAAGAAGTGTAGAGGATGTGTAGATCAAATTTTGACATTGAAACAAATGATTAAGAATATAAGAGAGAATAGGAAGTAGACTTATATTATATTATATGTAGGTTTTATGGATTTGCAACATGTGTATGACAGGATTAATAGAGAAGCACTTTGGTAGGTGTTATTGATTTATGGTGTTGGTGGTAGGTTTCTGAATGTAATCAAACGTATGTATGCATATAGTGAAACGTCTGTAAAACTAAATGAAGTT
>JABUQX010108030.1:22500-28994 GCA_015478945.1 Trachelipus rathkii
CTTGTTTGTCGAACTAAAAAGTTTCTCATTCAAGAAAAAGCATTACAGTTCCCAAATAATAATTTTACTTACAAAATATATTATATGATATATAGTATGTATATGTTTGTATGTTTGTGCTAATTTTTTATAAAAATCCGATGAATATAAAGAAAAATTATTTGTTTTTGATTAATATTGGATAGGTCAAATTAATACACATATAAATTTTATATATTGCGAAACAAGTAATTAAGAGAATTCAAGAATTATTATTTCTAGTATGTATTCTAGTGATATTATCTATCTATTTATATACTCATAAAGAAGAATAGTTCTACTAACAGTATAAATCAGATGATCTGATCAGAATCTCTACCATTTCTCTTGGAAGTTTCCTAAACGATCCACCAACTCCCCCACCACCACACACACCCTTCAAATCTATCTATCAGTAATTATCTAGTATATATAAATCCTTTAAATCTCTAATCTCTCATGACATTTCCTATATATTCTCTTCATGGTCCTCTTATCTTATATAAATCTATTACGTCGTCTTTCTCTTGGTTCTCCATATATCTCTGCATTCCTTTGTGATATTTTTTGACTTAATCTACATAAGATCTTGAATAAATTTGTTCTGCACTATTATTTTTCTTCTATCTTTCAAAAGTGATCTATCTTGTGTTACATACATCTTATCAGTTATTATTAGAGCATGACAATACAATTCCTACAATATACTCTTTAAAATTTAATAATTAATAATTAAATTCAGGCCGAGTCGCCTCTATATTTACTCTTCCATTTCTCTCCCGTTTGATCAATCGTAATCTACTTATCTTCACTTGACTCTCTTCCTTTACTTTTTCTTACTACTTCTCTACTTAATTTTTTTACATTATTCATAACTCTTTCATATACTACTAACTGTGACTCATTATCTTCACTACTTATTAATTCTTACTTACTTTATCTCATTAACTAATCCTTATTACTTATATTACCACTCACTGGATATACTACTGCTTCTACAAAGAACTCAGGCTTAACCATTTCCCTAAAATTACCACTTACGTCCGGACAAAAAAGTTTCTTTGGTGCTTTCTCCTATCATAAGACCTCAATAAATTCACTCATCGCTTCGTACTTAAATTCTCAATATAATAAACCCATACATACCCAACTCATTTTTCAGTTCCTCCTCCTTTCATATCTTAATATTCTATATCTTGAGTTTAAAACTATACTTTATGGATCACATCAGGACTTCTTTCTCACTCATCTCTATAATATCCTTATTAATAATTATAACGATCCATGGTTATTATTTTTTATGGCATGATCGATGTTCCTATTGTATGCTACTGGATCCGCCTACTCATCCAATTTATTCTCCGCATACTCTTCTTCTAAATTATTGGTTTTTTCTCTCCAAATTTTAAGAAAGGAATATTGCGTTAATTCCACACTGGCAGCAAACAGACACCGTGTTGTTAAACGTGCTATATAACACAATATATAATCCATTATAATTAATAAAATAAATAATTCACTAATACTCCCTGTCATCATACTTTTAGACTGCAAATTGTAATGTCTTTTATAAATAAGTAGTCCTAGAGCTGCTGGTGGCACTAACTTTTAGGGCCTGGGTTGCTCTAAAATATTTCAGTGTGGCAATCTGTGTTTGCTTTTTTTAAGACTTTTAATTTCTCTCTGATATGGATAGATAGGTTTTTCGCTGGAACAGGGTGCCATAGTGATACATCTGTGTCGGAGGTATCTTTTCTAGGCTACTTATATCGAGGCATTCATTATGATTTACCCTGTAGTTATCATTTTCATTTTTTTTATTACTTGTTCACAAAGTTTATCCTCTTATATAAGTAATGTAATAACTTATATTTCTATATTAACCATATTTCTTATATAGTTTATTTTACTTCGTATATATCTGAGATTGTCTTCCTTATATCATATAAGTACTGATCGATCATTCTCCATCCCTAATACTTCTAATTAATATCTCTTATCAATATATCTTTATTAATTTATATTACCTTGAACTACAATAACCGCAGATTATTAAAACATAATATAAAATAATCCAATACTAAGTAAAAATATAATGGCAAACGTTTTCGGACTAAGTCCCTTTTCAAGCCAAAAATAAGAAAGTAAAAAAGTTAAAAAAGTAAAAGTCGAAAGTTGGACACCTATGTCATCGGCATATATTATATTATATATACTCTATATATATTTATATATATATAATATATATATATATATATAATATTATATATAATATTATATATATATGTATTATATATATATATACTATATTATTATTACTATATTATACTATATATAATATTATATATCTACTAATTTATATTCTACTCGTCAAAAATAAGGCACCACTATGTTAAAATTATCACTCGTAGGAACGGGAGGCCCTAACTCCCCTGAAACCCACAACCAACACAGACTCGACACAATCAGAGTACAACTATGTACACCACCCAACCACCCGCGCAGAGAATTGGCTGCAGATTGGGCCGTCTTGATATTGAAAAATTTTTTAGACTGAAAAGATAAAAACCACCTAACTAGAACCTGGGAGAGGTGGGGGTAGGTTTTGTCGGGGGAATGTATAATTGAGCGAGGGATCATTAACATGGAGAGGATGGTTGCAAGCGATGATGCTCTCAATCTCAAGAGATCAGTGCGTGGCGATAACAACCAACTCAATGCTTTGAAAGACACGGGTACCGGGCACTTGTCGACGGTTCGGTGCTTACAGCGCACACACAACGATTTAATGGGTGGTCCAACGGTACACCTCAGAAACCTCTGACACCATGATCGCCGGCGAAGACAAGGAGGCGCCCAGGGGCACGACACCCGTGGAACGACCGCAATTGACGTCTGTGGTGCATTTAAAGAGAGCACACATCAACGGCACGGCATCTGCAAGATTACAGACTGGCGGACATGGTTACACTTATTTCGTGCACCTTACAGGCGTTAACTGTGACCATACAAGTACAGCTTGTACGCTCCTTGCGGAACATTATTAATCTGGCCATACATGGTAGGCCTGCCATACTCGATCCACCTGCATCACCACGGTACATCGAAGAACGCACGATCTTGGCATTTGTCTATGAGAACAATATCCATTGGCACGTCGACGATTGGGCAAAAAGGTGCTTTTTACGGGACGAGTTCGAGAGTGTCTTTGTAACGCCTCGACAGGACGTGCTAAAGACGGCATACCGAACGACCGATGGAGAGTAGGTTCGCGCATAGTTGGTAATATGCTTGCAGGTGCTCTGCCAGTTCGGAGTTTGTTTTTTTTCTTTTTTTTTTTTTTTTTTTTAAGTTCACACCTCACGGGCAATAGCCCTATTCAAAGGAGGGGAAACCTTCTAGATATATATTTTTACACCTAGAATCCGACCCGCGCCGTTGCAACATGCGACTTTCTCTTCTTTTGTCTTCTGTTTCTTCTTTTCTTTTCTTCGTCGCTCTATCCCTGTTTTGTGCCACGGTAAGCAAGGTAGCGGGTATGTTATGGCGTTCTGTGAGGAGGCAACTTCTTCTTGTCGGGGCCTTCGGAGTTTGCACAACTTCGTATGGGGGCACTTCTACAGCTTTGTAGGGTATATCATCGAGACATCCTCTCGAACCATCATGTGTTCATATGCCCCTATCTTCGGTGACTTGTTTCATCCTATAATGCATGTACTACTGCAAGACCCACACAAGCCCAATTGTTGTGCAACAATCGACCTTAGGACGTGTTCAATTCTACGTGCGTTGGAGTGGGCCAGCATTATGTCCGTGACCTCAACCCAATCGAACTTTGTGCCGTTGGGGATATCCTGAAAGCATTGAGATCACTGACAGACTGCAATCACTCCCTTTCGCTCACGTCGATCCCTCCTGGACTGCGCTATACACTGCAATCACCGTATGGGAATCATAAACTCACTGTCGTCAGACATTCGCCTACTTCATCGAGACGCCGTCGCCAGACGGTGTCAGGCAGTCCATTTCCGTGCTAGAGGGGGTTCATAACACGGTAATTTGGAGACAGACCCTCAATCACCCGCCGCGGCCATCGCCGACGTAACCAACATATTTCTGTATTGGTTGTTTGCAGTGCCGAACCTCCGAAGCCATTCTCGTAGTGAGAGGACCCTTTGGCTGCACCACTTGTGCCTCTCTCGATCCTTTTACGCTATTCACCTACGCGTTCAGTGGCGAGTTTAACTTTACCGCATGTTTCATTTGTCATATGGTAACCAATTTAAACATCTTTGCGTTCTTCAACCCTTTTCTACCCTTCCTTCGCTCTTTCACAACCTACCCTTGTGGTGAGTTAATTTTTGACGAGTAATATATATATCTGTATCATATGGGATATTCCTCTATTATCTATAGTATATATATATTATATATATATATATATATATTATATAATATTATATTATATACGTATATATATATTATTTATAATATATATAATATTATATTTATTTATTAGGAGTTATGTCATAGGAGTTTTTCATAGTTTTTTATTTTATTCTATTTGATCTATGTATATTATAATAATGGCCATCCAAATATTACTTACAAATATTGTTAAAATGTTTATTTATTCATTATTTAGCCTTCTGTCTCGATTTTTAATTTATATCCGTGGCTCAAACGTAAGATGCGACGGAGTCGCATGGCAACGCATGTCCTGTGGGTCTTCGAATCCTATGTTCGGTATCCTAGGTAGAAAATTACCTCTTGAGAAGTTTTCCCTCCCTGAAAATAGTGGCTATGCCGTGAGGTTGTGAACTTTAAAAAAAAAAAAATATATATCATATATCACATATATATATACGTATATATATATATATAATATATATAATATATATATATATATATATATATATATATTATATATATATATAGTTATATATATATATTATATTATATAATATATATATATATATTATATATATATTATATATGATTAAAAAGCAATTTACATAACAAACACACATATGCAAGGCCCTATATATCGCGCATCACTATTAATTTTAAAAAAAATAAAAAAAATAAAAACAAACTGCATATTTTCCGGGCGGATATTTTACTATCACCCTCCTTCTCCCTCCTCACTCACAGTCAATCTTACAATTAACCTTCTTCCGGAATATTGCTTTAATTAAAGAGACCCACACACTGCATATATGAATCCATACGTTCCCATAAGATTTTTCTTCATGTGGACCATTCATTACCCCACACCTGACACCTGAAGAGTAAAATTATATATAATTGAAATTTTTCATTCTTAGATAACGAAAATTTTTTTATTATACATGTCATGTGCCAAGATAAGCTCTGTACAATAACTTAATCTATTCGTGATACAATAAACCATGAACAATTGTAATCATTTAAAATAAACTCTGTGTTAAATCAGTCATATATATTAATATGAATTAACATTCTATTATTATATATTTATCTTATATTTACGGCGTGATGTTGGTACTTTGTCTTCTATTTATATACTTTATCGCCCTTTAGTAGGGTTGTATTTTACCTTTGTCATTGATTATTATTAAGGTATAATAGTTACTATACTTTACTTTTCACTATTATATTTTATTATTATTCCCTAGCTGAGTATAGTTCATTGTGGAGTGGGTTTATATGATAATTATATCCTATATGGTGAGCTATCTATGTCTCTGCAGATGCACTAACTAATTTATCGAGTTTTGTTCGAATCTGTGAGTTAATGCATAATGTTAAGAGATGTAGCACGTTCAGTGGTATAGTAAAGCGGATTCATTTTTCATTACCTCAAGTAACACACCTACAAAGCTTTGTAAGAGTGCCTCCTGGTGGTCAGGACTTGAACTGTGATACTAACTATTTTGTAAGTTTCAAGCTCGGAGCGAGAACCGGTGAATTTAAATATGACGAGATGAAGTGTGCTTCCCTTGAGGGAGGGCCCGTGCGGGTAGTGAGAAGTGGCCGATGTGCTGTTGATTACTTCGAGGAAGGAGAGCAGGTGTGATAGGCACGCTCAGAAGTTTGCTTTACTATCCCACCTCTCTCTCTCGAGGTTTTAATTGCACGAGAAAGTGCCTTTTCTAGTCTAATTCTAGGGTATTTCACGTAATTTTGTGCAAATCATCGTATGTATAATTGTGTATTAAAAGATACAATGGAGAGGGGGTACAAATATTCTTATGATGTCAATATTAACGTTACTTGTCCGAAGGCAATGAACTATAATACATTCCAATAAAAAATTAGTTGTCAAATAAACTTTGAGTGGTCAATCATATTTCATCTTACTCCAATCATCTTAAATCTTTCCACTGAGCATTCTGCAACATATATATATATATATATATATATACTATTATATGTAATATTATATATATATAATAACTATTACTATATATATATATATATATATATACTTTAAT
>JABUQX010108031.1:0-30000 GCA_015478945.1 Trachelipus rathkii
CACAGCACATTACCAGCTAATCTCATCTGTTGAGTACCTCTATATCTAGGTAAGTCCAGTCAGTCAACAATTGTCAACAAACTAAAAATAGTCTTGATTAAAAAATATACACAGTTTTTACCAGCAATATATACTAAATTTGTAAAATACATTTTTTGCATTATTTAATTTACTTACTAAAAACTTGAATTAAGTTGTGGAATTTACATGTTTAAACAATTATATAAATTTTAGTACAAATATAGATGTTTCAATAAATTGTTGTAAATGTTTCATGATTATACTAGGTCCAAAATATTCACAAAAAGAGAAAATTATTGAGAATAAATAAGTTTCACTAAATAAAAATTTAACAATAAATATAAAAGTATCAGAGCTAACAAAAGAACATATATAATAGATTATATATATATATATATATATATATATATGATATATATATATATATATTAGAGAGTATATAGGTATACATATATATATATATATATATATATATATAAGGTATATATATATATATTTAGGTTCATTAACACATATGAGCTGTTTATCATGCAAGAAAAACCCTACTACTGTAAATTCTGAAGATCATCATATATATATAGAGTATGAGAGAGGATATATATGATACATACATGAATATATATATATATGAGAGTATGATATATATTATATATATATATAATTAAAAGCAACACTTAACTCAAAAAGAGAATTTGCAAACCACATGTATTATACATATTATTACATATTGATGTGATTATTATTATACATTATTGTTATGACATTATTACATCATGATTTTGTTGTTACAAATGCCTTTCATACAACTGTCTGATGATTGTTTAATTCCAAATTTTACATCAATTGTTATAGTACTGTAATATTATCATATCTAAATTTTCTTCTTGCTAATGTAAAAGAGATGTTTAACAAAGTTGTCTTTCTTTTATGAAAAGGAAAAATATATTATGTAAAGAATGAATTTTAGATACAGTATAATTACACTAGATCAAAAAAACCAGTGATGATAGTGGGAGATGAAGATACATCAACCAAGAAGTCAACAATGTTAAGCTAAGCACATTTTCTAGTACCTTCAAATTTAAATACAATATATACCACAGAGAATTATTCCACTTTTAAGAACAGAAAAAACATGCTTCAATCAAAGAAAATAACTTTAACAAAACATCTCCTGTCCACTGCTTTACAACAATGACAACCATCTTTGTTTGAAGATTGTTGTGACATATATATATATAGGTATATATATATATATATATATATATATATATATATATATATATATATATATATTATCTGGTATATATATATATATATATATATATATATATATATATATATGTAAATATATATATATATATATATATATATATATATATATATATAGCATATATATATTATATATACCGGTATATATATATATATATATATATATATATATATATTTATATATATATATAGTGAGAGATATAAAGATATATTATATATATATATATATATATATATATATAAATTAGTATATATATATATATATATATATATATATATATATATATATATATATATATATATATATGTATATATATATATACATATGAAAAGAACTATAAATAAAAATTTTCATATAGGTAAGAGAAATTGTAAATTTCTTAGATCTCAAAAAAAAATTTTATAGATATTTTTATTTTTAAGCTAAATTTTTAAAGTATTATTACCTTCGAAAGATTCATAAAACATTTGGGGCGGTTCCAAACCCCAAACAACTTATAAAATCATGCCATCATACCTAACACACCATGTACTTCCTTTCCCCAACTACAGAGGCAGAACACTGAAAAAGAAAATAGTAGAAAAACCATTCTACCGTCCTCCTGTACCCTTAAGCAGAACCAGGCACCATACCAAAATATACCTAAGGTTTAATATGATCATAATGGAATTTTCTCACTAGTTATCTGTCAATATATATATATATATATATATATATATATATATATATATATATATATATATATATATATATATATATAATATATATAAATATATATATATATTAAAATTATTGTATTGGTAAAACCACTAGTAAATTTAGAAAAACCAAAATCTTTCTTGCTGCAGCTTGTTCCATGGTTTGTAATAAGATTTTGTCTTTTGCCTGTTTTAGTTTTTATGTGTTTGCGGGATTAAATCTTGCTTGAAGTTGGTGTTGGAACCAAATACTGATCCTCAGGATCGGCAGTTCTCAAAACTTCAATTGCAAACATTTTTCTTTTCTTTTTTTTATTATCGGGCACATAACCTCTGTCGAAATGACTTGAAATTGAGCTATACAATGATAGTTCTACTATCTAAAATAACTTGCTGAATTTTTGATACCTGCTTTCAAAAACAAAAGGTTATAGCCAAAATTAAGAAAAAGATCCAAATTGTTTACTTGCGATAGTTTTTTTTCCATCAATATGAAGTTTTCAGGGCATATAGAATTCGGCAAGTTGCAACATTTTTCATTTAGATAATAATTATTTTTGTTTAAGCAATCGTTTTATTTATGGTCATGAGAGAAAAGCACATCAGAAATTCATCATAAGAGATTTTAGATAATAGAAGTATCATTGTATAGTTCATTTTCAAGTTATTTCGACAAAGATTATGTGCGCATGATAATCATTATTTGGTTTTCAAATGCCAATGAAAAGCAAACTGAAAGTCTCTTGAATTCGATTTTTAGAATTCGTCAAATGATTCATTGTGCTTTTTACTTGAATGTATATAGATCGAATGAAATAAAATTGTGAAAATTTCTAGTTGCGAAGACTTTACAACACTTTCCAAAACCAGATTTACCATTTTTTTTAGACGTTGAAGCACCCTCATGAACTACTACACTAAAACTATAAACAAAAGGAGCCAAAAGGGTTAAAATGGTAAAACCATTACAAATTTTTTTTTTAACTGTGTAGTGGTTTCAACATTTAAATTCTTTTGACTTTTTAGTTATGGTTTGGATACTAAAAATCTGATGATTTTTGTGTTTGAAAGACTAACCTAAGCCTTCATTTTTATTATTTCATTTATGTATATAGATATTTGTTTAAAGATTGATGCGATATTTGTATCTTTATATATATATATAGCAGCAGTATATATATATATATATATATATATATATATATATATATATATATATATATATATATATATATATATATATATATATATATATATATATATATATATATATATATATGTAGTAGGTGATATATATATAGTATATATATATACTTAATAAAGTAAAATATATTAATATATGTTTTTATTTTTAACTTAAAAAATTTGACCTTGTGTAAATTTATTGTAATTAGCTTCATCTCGCACTGCCAACTATTTACCGTAAAAAATACAGCGACCGTATATTTACTATAAAATGTGACCGTATTTTTTAAGGTTTATTGCTGTTTTGAAAACGGTGACCGTATTTTATGAGATAACGGTGGTCGTATTTTTTACGGTACCTTATCCTACTGAAAACGGCTACCGTATTTTATTAGATAACGGTGACTGTATTTTTTACGGTAATTGGTTGGCAGCGCGAGATGACCCCGCCACTACCATAATTCTCATACTGTATGATTTGATATGTATAGTGTGTATTATGAATGTCAAATTGACGAGTTTAGCTAGTTATTAAAGGTTAGGATTAAACTGCATATGGAATGGGAGAATATTCTTATTAAATTGTATTTTGCATTTAACTTAGATATAGTGTTTGCTTTTGGTAGTATTTACTTTATATTATTTAGTTAAACGTGATATTGACAAGCCTTAGGATGCAGTGTTGGTTATGCATGTTGCATGAGCATGTGCAATTCTCAAGACACACATAGAGAGGAGATATATATATATATATATATATATATATATATATATATATATATATATATATAGTATATTATGATAAAGTCCCTTGAGGCAATATTTTCTGTAAATGAAGTAAAATATTTATTAATACATAACAACTTAATTAAAATCACAGAATAAAAGAGGATGCCGAGCTTTCGTGATCCATACTCGATTCACATTTTCAAGGACTGAAGGGCAGAGAATTGGTGTTGATCTGAATTTAGCTACTCCATTCTATCTTCATTTCTGGCAACTTGGTAGTTTTTCACTCTTTATCGATCAAGTTCAAAAGCGCTTTTGATTCCTTCAAATATTTGTTTGTAGTTTCTCCCTTTTGTAGATTGAAGTTTGGGCTGTTTTTAATAAGGAACGACTCTACTAATTTTCTTCTGGCTGTGTTTTGTATATTTTTAGTGAATTTATATCAATAGTGTGGTTAAAATTTTGCCTATGACGTACTAATGATGAATGTTGCTTATCGTGGTCTAGATAATATTTATGTTGATCGAACCTGATTTTAAAGTTTAGTTTCTCCTATGTAACTTTTTCACAGTTCTTTGCATTTTATTTTGTGACCATTGCAGAGAAAACTTGTACTGATATCATGTTTAGTATTTAAGATTATATTATTTGGATTTTACAGTTCAGATTGTATTCGGTAGATACCTTTGATAACTCTTTTGGTATATTGGTGGTATATTCTTGAATTGATGGTAGGGTTTAATTTAGAAATTTAGTTTTTTGCATTTCGTAAAGATTTGTTTATGATCATCAGGATATTTTTTAATCTACAGAAGTTTTTAATAGTTTTAATTTCATCCAGTTATCCGCAAATTTAGGCTCTAAGAAACAGGTTGCTGATTTGAGAACCGGATGTAAGATGATTTGCTGTAGGTTTTCAACATCGAAATTTGGAGTGTTGATTCGATATTCCAGGTTATAAGCATCTAAAAGCTGCCTATTATTTATTGCCAAATTCTTATCATTAAGTGAAGATTATTAATAAAATTTAAGACTGTGTCGTTGTAATACAAAAATGTCATCGACATATCGTATCCAGATGTAGAAATTGTGGTACGTTATTTTTCTAATAGCCCATGTGGAGATAGTGATGAACCCATTGCTAGTCCAGAAATCTGCTTAAAATATTTGTCTTGAAAATTGAAGTAAGCATGTTGTAGAGTAAGGTTTATTAATTTTTTAATGGTATCAAAGCTAGGTTGTAGTTGGATATTTAGAAAAGTTTTCATTTTTGATTTTATCGATGAAATGTTCGGAGTTCTTTAAGTGGGAGGTAGAAATGTTTCCAAGGAATATCTTTAGTTTTGAAGCCAGCCATTTTGAAAGATTCTAGATAACACAGTTTATGTTGGAAATTATTGGTCTAAGTTTTGGAATTGCATAAAATTTTGAAAGAGTAGGTAAATATGATGTAAATTTCTGGATTAGTTCTCTTTCTGCAGGTATTATCTTATTGATTGAACTATTAAATTTCTGTTGTGAGTTTTTAAGAGGATTATTGGTTAAGTTGCTATAAGTTGTTCTCTATTATTCTGAAAGTTTCTCAATGTTACGTAAAACCTTCGTGGGAACCCTGAATGTTTCAAAAAATCTTTTTGCATTTTTAAGAGTAATCCAAATAAAATGTCACAGTTTATATCCTGGTTGTTATTTTTGTTTTTCCATTTTTCAAAGCTAAGGCTTTGATTTATCCATGGGTCCGGATTAGGTAGTGAGAAACTCAATCCAAAACTCAAGAGGGCTTTTTCCGTTTGATTTAAATTATATCTTGATAGATTTCTAACATTATCTTGATTTGTGTATCTGTTCCACAAACTAACGTCAAATAGATGATCAAGTTTGTTTTTTAGATGATTGTTTTTATAGGTTACTTTTCTATCCTTTATAGTACGTGCATAGTCCAATAGTTTTGTAAAAAGGTTATGGTTTTCATACTGGTAGACATTGTTGCAAATGCTTGAAACTCCAATAGCAATATCTGAATTTAGTTTTTAAATCTTGTTTGACACCTTCAATTTTGTTTTTAAGGATTTGTTTGAAAATAATTGGAAAAGGTTCATTTTTCTGTATGTACATAAACTTTGAAGTAAGGCTTTTTGGGATGACACAATCTCTCAAACAGTTTTTCAGGAATCCTAAATTACACTTAGTTATGTTTGCTGCCACTAGTTTATCTATATATTTATAATAGCCCAATCAAAAATGTTGGAAAAATAGTTACCTCATGAGGTCAATCGGGATTCATTTGTAAGGATCTTGTCCTCCTACCTCGGCTCGTGGTTGATATGGGAAAGTCCCTTGAGGTTATTTTTCAAAATGGAAGTAAAAATATTTGCTTAATAATATTAGTCAACTTAATTAAAAATCACAGAATAAAAGATGCCGAGCTGTCCATACTGACCACATTTTCAAGGACTGAAGGGCAGAGAATTGGTGTTGATCTGAATTTAGTTACCCATTCCATCTTCTCATTTCAAATTTTTTGGTAGTTTTTCAAGCTAACGATGATCGTGTTCTGTTTTTTTAAGTCTGCATTTGATCAAGTCTACGTGAGCATTGGACTCTCTTCCAAATATTTGTTTGTGTTAGGTCGACGGCCCTTTGTGATTGTGTTTGCTGTTTTCAAGGAATGACTCACTCTTCGCTTTGTATATTTACACGACTGGTGAATTTATATCAATAGTGTGTACAAAATTCTGCCTATGACGTACCAATTACAATGCTTTCTATTGGTCGTGGTCTAGATAATATTTGTTGATCGAACCTTATTCTAATGTGTTCTTGCATTTTATTTTGTATATTCTGGAATTTTTAACTTGATTTATATTATTAGGTTTTAGTGAATATTTAAGTATATCCAATGATTTAACAGTCTGTATTGTATTCGGTAGATATTCAGTAACTCTTTTTGGTATATTGGGAATTGGTAGTTTGAAATTGGTTTTTGGTAGGTTTAATTTTAAATTTAGCTTTTGTATTTCGTAAAGATTTGTTTATGATAACAATAGGATATTTTAATTCCATTATGTTATTTTTTAATAGTTTGTTCTTTATGCAAATTTTGTAGGCTCTAAGAAACAGGTTGCTCAAGACAGTTGATTTTATGGATATATCATGACTCGAGAACCAATGGAAGATGGATTTGCTGTAGGTTTTCTATAAATATCAAAATTTGGAGGTTGATCTATATTCCAGGTTATTAGTATCTAGAAAATTAATTGTGTTATTGTTTGCTATTTCAATTGTAAATTTATTATCATTATGAAGATTATTAATAAAATTTAAGACTGTGTTTGTGTTTGTATTCTCGTGATTAATGCAAATGTCATCACATATCGTATCCATTGTAGGAAATTGGGAAAACATATTTTCAATAGCTCCAAAATGTTATTGAATTTTATAGTATAGCAACCCTACGCCAGACCAATCTGGTTAAAAATATTTGTCTTGAAAATTGAAGTCATGATGTTGAGGTTATTTATTAATTTTTAATGGTATCAAAGCTAGGTTGTAGTTGATACCATTAAAAAATTGAATAACGACACAACGTCGAAACTCACCACTTCAAAGTTGGAAAGTTTGTTTGATTTTATCACAAATACCTGAGTTCTTAAGTGAAGTATTACTTCAAGAAATATCTTTGTTTTAGCCAGCCATTTTGAAAGATTCTGGCAATAATGTATTTAGTTGGAAATTGGCTATTCAGAGGAATGTTTTCTTGTGTAGTTTTGGACTGTATAAAAAATTTTGTTATAGGTAAATATGATGTAAATTTCTTGATTAGTTATTTTTCTTGTAGTAATATGGATTGAACTATTAAATTTATGGAGTTTTAGAGGATTATAAGTTGCTATAAGTATTAAGAGGTTATGCCTTTTCATTCCGTCACTAAACTATGTTACTGCCTTATCAGATCTAGTAATTGATGCCCTGGCTGAGTCTTGTTTCTAATGCCAAACCAAGAACCCTGAATAGTCAAAATCTCTTGCATTTAAGATGGATCCAAATGGTTTCACAGTTTATATCCTGGTTGTTATTGAGTTTCACTTCAAAAGTTGCTTGATTTTAATCATGGTCCGATTAGTGAGAAACTCAAGACTGTAAATAATATAATACTAACATTCTACTAAAACCTAATAATATCAATCAAGTTAAAATTTAGAATACAAAATAAATGCAAGAGTAAAGTATCACAGAGGAGAAACTATCAACTTGAAACCAGGTCTGATCAACATAAAGACTAGACTACTGAAGCAAGATTCCACCATAGCAATGTCATAGTAAAATTTTAACCACTATTGATATAACCACCATTACGTCAAAATATAAGAACAAGGCTGCGCCAAAGAAAATTAGTAGAGCTGTTCCTGCAAAACAGCCTATAAACTTCTAATCACAAAAGAGAACCACACCTGACTAACCACGCAAAACAAAATATTTAGTTGACAAAAGCGCTAGAACTTGATCGATAAGACTGAAAATAGAACGTCATCGTTGAAAGATTTTGAAAACTACTGTGTTGCCATAAATTGAAGATGAAATGAGCAGCAATTCAGATCATCACCACTTCGCCTTTCGGTCCTGAGAACTGATGATCATTGCGTCAGCATCCCTTTAGCCTCTGTGGATTTTTAGAATTAAGCCGTTACATTAACAAATATTTTTACTTCCATTTTAAAATGATACCAGGACTTGATACCATAAATAACCAACTACAAGCATTTGTAGTATTACAAGATCATTACAAAATGAATCAAGAGAAAATCATTTTTCTGAACTAACATTTTTTGATTAGGAAGCACCTTTATAAATATATAGATAAACTAGTAAGCAACATAACCAGCACACTTTAGATCTTTAAAACTGTTTAGATGATTGTGGTTTATCTATGTTTTTACTAAAAGTTATATATACAGAAAGAACTTTTCTAATGATTAACAAACCCTTAAACAAAATTAAGTGTCACAAGATTTAAAACTAAATTCAGATATTATTGCTATTGGAGTTTTAAGCATTTGCAACAATATTTTTATCAACTGTAAGAAACCATAACTTTTTACAAAACATATTAATTAAAAATGAATATAAAGATAAAAAGTAACCTATAAAAATAATCATCTAAAAACAAACTTGATCATCTATTTGACGTTAGTTTGTCAGATACACAAATCAAGATAATGTTAGAAATCTATCAAGTTATAATTTAAATCAAACGGAAAAAGCCCTCTTGAGTTTTGGATTGAGTTTCTCACTACCTAATCCGGACCCATGGATAAATCAAAGCCTTAGCTTTGAAAAATGGAAAAACAAAAATAACAACCAGGATATAAACTGTGACATTTTATTTGGATTGCTAAAAGATTTTTTGAAACATTCAGGGTTCCCACGAAGGTTTTACGTAGCATTGAGAAACCTTCAGAATAATAGAGACATCGTAATTACTAGATCTGATAAGGGCAGTAACATAGTTTTAATGAACTCAGAACAGTATTCAGAAAAGGCATACAACCTCTTAAATGATACTACTACTTATAGCAACTTAACCAATAATCCTCTTAAAAACTCACAAATAATACTTAATCAAAAGATAACACCTGCAATAACTAATCGAGAAATTTACATCATATTTACCTAATTTTCAAAATTTCTTATAAATTCAAAACTACAAAGAGTTATCTCTCTATTCAATAACAAGCTGCCTTCCAATAATAAACTGTAAGCACTAGAATTTCAAATAAGTTTGGTCAACTAAAGATATTTCTTAAACATTTTACCCACTTAAAGAACTCCGAATATTTATCGATAAAACAAAAATGGTAAACTTTTTTCCACTGAAGTGGGTGAGTTTTCATGATCATAGTTATTCAACAATGTAATTCTAGATTATACCTCTGAACTGTTAATGACATATAAAATGAATAAATAATATCCAACTACGGAAATCTAAGAAAAATTTCATAGTGTAATTAATAAACCTTATCAAATAAACATGCTTATATTTACTTTTCAAGATAAATATTTTAAGCAGATTTCTGGTCTAGCAATGGGTTCATCACTATTTCCAATTATAGCAACATTTTATGGAGCTATTAGAAAATACCCTATTTTTCCAATAATTTTATAATAACTGGACATGATATGTTGATTAACAGTTTTTGCACTAATCCCGAGGAATATAAACACTGACACAGTCTTAAATTTTATTACACTTCTAAACTTCTGAATTTACAATTGAAAAAGTGAATAAATAATAAATAAACTTTTTGATGTAAATAATAACTGAATATAGATCAACCTCTTATTAGAAACCCATGCAACCAATCTTACATCCATTACCTGAGCGATATCCATATAATCAACAGCTGTCTGAGCAACTGCTTTAGAGTCAATAGCACCTATAAGCCTCAGTAACTGGATAAAGGAAAACAAAACCACAAAACAATCCTTCCGTAGATTAAAATATCCTGATGGTATCATAAACAAATCTTTACGAGTAGAGTGAAAGTAAATGTGCACTGAAACCCCTACCAAAAACCAAGAATTCTGTAATAATGATATCAACAATTCAATATACCATAAAAAAATATTAGATTAAGAATATTCACACTTTAATACAATGAGAGACTGTAAAATCAATAATATAAGATTAAAGAACATTTAAACCTAATAATATCAATCAAGTAAAATTTCTGAATATACAAAATGAAAATGTAGCAACCTAAAAATATATAGAGAAACCCTAATTTTGAAAATCATGGTTCGATCAACATAATACATCTGGCACCACTGATGGTTAATGATCATCATTAGTACGTCATAGGTAAAATTTTAACCACACTATTTCAAAAATATACAAAACACAGCCAGAAGAAAATTAGTAGAGTCATTCCTTACAAAACATTCAAACTTCAATCTACAAGAGGAGAACGACAATGATCCAAACAAACACATACTTAGAGCTGGCATTTAGTAAGACTTGCTATACTGTTGAACGCATTATAAAGATTTTTTGAAAACTACCAAGTTGCCATAGAAATGAAGATGAATGAGTAGCTAAATTCAGATCAACACCAATTCTCTGCCCTTCACCTTGAAATGAATCATATGGATCACGAAAGCTCGGCATCCTCTTTTATTCTGTGATTTAATTAAGTTTTTATGTATTAATAAATATTTTACTTCCATTTTTGAAAAATACCTCAAGGGACTTTATCATCAATAAATAACCAACTATGAGCATTTGTAGTATTAGATCATTACAAAATGAATCCCGATACACATCAAGAGGTAACTATTTTTCTGAACCAACATTTTTTGATTAGGAAGCACCTTTATAAATATATAGATAAACTAGTGGCAGCAAACATAACTATGTGTAATTTAGGATTCCTGAAAAACTGTTTGAGAGATTGTGTCATCCCGAAAAGCCTTACTTCAAAGTTCACATACATATATGAAAAAAAGAACTTTTCCAATGCTGAACAATCCTAAAAACAAATTGAAGGAAAACAAACAAGATTAAACACTAAATTCAGATGATGCTATTGAGTACATTTGCAACAATGTTTTACCACCAGTATGAAAACTATAACTTTGTATACAACTATTAATTATAATGTACTATAAAGGATAGAAAAGTAACCTATAAAAACAATCATCTAAAAACAAACTGATCATCTGATTGATTTTGTTTGTGAATAGATACACAACTACATAATGGCATGAAATCTATCAAGAGGAATTTTAAATCAACTAAAAGCCTCTGAGTTTTGAATATTTCACTACCTAACTGACCCATGATAAATCAAAGCTCATTAAAAACAGAAAACAAAATAACAACTGAGATTATAAACAGAATATTATTGATTATCTTGGTAAATGCAAAAGATTTGAAATGATCTAGTCTGAATACATAATGCGATTATAAAACCTTCAGAATAATAGAGATTATCAACACAGACTGATACACAAGGGCATCATGGTTTAACAAACCTGAACAAATTGCAGTGCGCGCATACAAACCTCTTAAATACTAATACAATGCATTAGAGCAAAACTTAACACTACCAATCCTCTTTAAAACCCCAACATGAGAAATTTTTAATATCAATCAAAGATACACCGCAGAAGTGTTCAATTGTGTACTACACCATATGTACCGCTCTTTCAAAATTTTATAATTTCAAACTAACAAAGAAAAATGACCCTCTGACCAATAATTTCCAACATAAACTGTGTTACCAGAATCTTCAAAATGGCTGGTTTAAAACAAGATATTTCTTGGAACATTTTACTTCCTACTTAAAGAACCTGAACATTTACTCATAAAACTGCACAAACTTTTCCAACTTGAGTGGTGAGTTTTGAATGCCAGCCTGTTATTCAAAGATTTGTTGTCTTACATTATAACCTAGAAATTATTGCATGGCAGAGAAATGTACAGAATATCCAACCACAACTGCGATGTAATACCATTAAAAACACTTTACAACATGCTTACTTCACTTTTCAAGACAACATGGGCAAGATTTTCTGTCAGCAATAATCACTATCTCCAATTATCAGCAACATTTTATGGAGCTATTAGAAAATATATCATATTTTCCCCACAATTTCCTATAACGAACTAATAGGATTATATAATAAAATAAGCCCTGTACTCTACAAAGACTTCCATTTATCCAAATTTATTAATAATTCATAAAGAGTTTACATTGTATTAATTGAAAAGTAATAAATAAATATAGAAAATAAACTTTTTAGAGATGTATCATTAAACTGGAATATAGATCAACCTCCAAATTTTGATATTTATAGAAAACCTTTAGCAAATCTATTTCTTCTTACATTCATTGGTTCTCGAGTCATGATATATCCATAAAATCAACTGTCTTGGCAACCTGTTTCTTAGAGCCTACAAAATTTGCAGCCTGAATAACCTGGATAAAGAAATTAAAACTATTAAAAATGGCTTCCATAGACTAAAATATCCTGATGGTATCACAAATAAATCCTTACGAAAGGCAAAAAGTAAATTTATAAAATTAAACCCTACCAAAAACCATTTCAAGAATATATTACCAATGAAGCCCACTGAATGTTAATGCAAAAGACTGTAAATCAAATATAATATCAAATATTCACTAAACCTAATATCAATCGTTAAAATTTTAATATACAAACAAAATGTAAGAACAAGAAAGTGAGTTAATAGGAAACTAATAACTTTAAAATCAGGTTCGATCAACATAAATATTATCTAGACCACGATAAGCAACATTCATCACTAGCAAGAGAGAGGCAAAATTTTAACCACGGCGTTGATATAAATTCACCAGTTATTGTTAAAATATACAAAACATAGCCAGAAGAAAATTAGTAGAGTCGTTCCTTATTAAAAGCCCAAACTTCAATCTACAAAAGGGAGAAACTACAACTGACCAACCCACAAATATCGCTTGTAAACTTGATCGATAAGACTTAAAAAACAAATCGCCTATCGCAGAAAGATTTTGAAAACCACTGAAAGGGCTGCAGAATGAAAGATGAATGAGTAGCCAAATCAGATCAACATCATCTTCTACCAACTTGAATGTGGAACATATATGGATCACGAAACTCACTTCAAATAATAGAAAATAAGAGATTCTTGGTATATTAGTTACCTTTTCTAAAAAGGGGAAAATAAATAGGTATTACAAAACAGTGGGTACTTCAGCTTGCTCACATGTACAACCTTGTGCTGAATCACCGGATCCAGCTATCAACAAATACCCTTGTACTGGAGACTTGTTTTTCCCTCTACTGATGACACTTCTATGTTAATCTTTAGTAAAATAATCTCTCAAACAACAATTACAGGGACAAGAAAAGAAGGATATTAAATTAGACCTGAGGTAAAGAAACAAGCAATTAGTAATCACACAACAAAACTTTAAAAACAAACACATCCCACTTAGCTTCAAAAGCATGCTTCTTAAAGAACGTCTTAAGCTTGAACGGAAGACAGCGCATTCAAAGATGATCCAAGATCCAAAACACTCACGTCCTCATGCACTAGAAAAACAATACAACAAAAAATAATCATTCATATACATTTTTCTCTAAAACCCTCTTTTTTTCCCCCACTTGACGTTAGTTTGTGGAACAGATACACAAATCAAGATAATGTTAGAAATCTATCAAGTTATTTTAAATCAAACGGAAAAAGCCCTCTTGAGTTTTGGATATTTCTCTCATCACTCAATCATCCGACCATGGATAAAAAAAAAATTACATTTAAAAAAATGGAAAACAAAATTCTATAGTGTAAATTGTATGATTTGAATTTAATAAATGCAAGTTTAAATAGTTTTTATTCACAATCTGGTTCCTACTGAAGGTTTTACAGCATTGAGAAACCCTTCTAGAATGAGACATCGTAATTACTAGATCTGATAAGGGCAGTAGCATAGTTTTTATAAACACATAAGAGAATTCAGAAAAGGCATAACCTCTTAAATAGTTCATTAATAGAGGAAAAACTATAATCTTCTTAGAAAATCACAACAGAAATTTAATAGTTCAATCAAAAAGATATTACCTGCAGAAAAAGAACTAATCGAGAAATTTACATCATATTTACCTACTCTTCAAAATTTTATGCAATTCCAAAACTACACAAAGAAAACATTCCTCTCAGATAATTTCCAACAAACTGTGTTACCCAGAATCTTTCTTGTAAATGGCTGGCTTCAAAATCAAAAGAGAGGATATTTTTTATTTTTCGCCTCCCACTGTTGAACCTTCAACTGATAAAATCAAAATAACCTCTTTCTCCTAACTTATAAAAGGAGTTTGACGCTGAAACATATCACAGGACGCACTGCAGATTATACCCTAGGAACTCGCTTGGAATCACATATAAATACAAACAAAAGCATCCAACTACGTATCCTAGCTTTTGATATCAATAAAAATTTAATGAAACTACTACAACATGTTTACTTCAATTTTCAAGATAAGCTCTTCAAACAAATAGGTTCATCACTATCTCCAACTATCAGCAACATTTTTATGGAGTTAATAGAAACCTATATTTTCCCACAATTTCCTACAATAATCTGGATACGATATGTCGATGACATTTTTATACAACCTGATAAAGGCAACACTAATACAGCCCAATTTATGGACAACTCAATAACACATTAAATTTACAATCTTCTGAAAAGCAATAAATAACAAAATAGAAACTCTGAGATACTAATGTTCTGGAATATAGATCAACATACATTTATAGAAAACCCAGCATAGCAAATCCATCTTACATCCATTGGTTCTCGAGTCATGATATATCCATAAAATCAGCTGTCTTGAGCAACCTGTTTCTTAGATCCTAAAAAATCTGCAGCGAATAAGAACTTTAAAGAAAATTATACTTATTCAAATTAGTTTACTTACGTATTTAAATTATATTAAAGTTTTATATATCATTTTATAACACATTTCTCATCGTTTATTTAACATAGTTCCAATACTATCAATATAACATGATAACTGTAAACGCAGACCAATTTTAAAATAACGGATATTTATCGTTCCATGGACATATAAAATTCATTATGCAAAGACCTTAAAAGTTTAAACCTAATAATACTTAATCTAAGAACAAGAATAACTGATAACTTAAATTAAGTTTCCAAGCTTATTGAATGATACAATTCTGTTCGAAAGGAATAACTTTAAAATCAGGTTCGATCAACATAAATATTGTCTAGACTACGATAAGCAACATTCATCATTAGTACGTCATAGGCAAAACTTTAACCACAATTATTGATATAAATTCACCAGTCATTGTCAAAATATACAAAACACAGCCAGAAGAAAATTAGCAGTCGTCTTTATTAAACAGCCAAACTTCAATCTACAGCAGAAACTACAATCGACTAACTACAAACAAAGATTCATAAGAGTCAAAAGTATGTGAACTTGATCGGATAAGACTTAAAAACAGAACGTCATCGGGTTTGAAAAGTACTCTTTTGAAAACTACCAAGCTGGCGTGAAATGAAGATGTGAATGGTGGAGTAGCGCTAAATTCAGATCAACACCAATTCTCTGCCCCTCAGTCCTTGAAAATGTGAATCGAGTATAGATCACGAAAGCTCGGCATCCTCTTTTATTCTGTGATTTTAATAAGTTGTTATGTATTAATAAATTTTTAACTTCCATTTTTGAAAAATATTACCTCAAGGGACTTTATCATCAATAAATAACCAACTACGAGCATTTGTAGTATTACAAGATCATTACAAATTGAATCCCGATACACATCAAGAGGTAACTATTTTTCTGAACCAACATTTTTTGATTAGGAAGCACCTTTATAAATATATAGATAAACTAGTGGCACTAAATTCAGATCTAAGTGTAATTTAGGATTCCTGAAAAACTGTTTGAGAGATTGTGTCATCCCGAAAAGCCTTACTTCAAAGTTTATGTACATACAGAAAAATGAACCTTTTCCAATTATTTTCGAACAAATCCTTAAAAACAAAATTGAAGGTGTCAAACAAGATTTAAACACTAAATTCAGATATTGCTATTGGAGTTTCAAGCATTTGCAACAATGTTTTTACTACCAGTATGAAAACCATAACCTTTTTACAAAACTATGCACGTGCTATAAAGGATAGAAAAGTAACCTATAAAAACAATCATCTAAAAAACAAACTTGATCATCTATTTGACGTTAGTTTGTGGAACAGACACACAAATCAAGATAATGTTAGAAATCTATCGATATAATTTAAATCAAACGGAAAAAGCCCTCTTGAGTTTTGGATTGAGTTTCTCACTACCTAATCCGGACCCATGGATAAATCAAAGCCTTAGCTTTGAAAAATGGAAAAACAAAAACAACAACCAAGATATAAACTGTGACATTTTATTTGGATTGCTCTTAAAAATGCAAAAAGATTTTTTGAAACATTCAGGGTTCCCACGAAGGTTTTACGCAGCATTGAGAAACCTTCAGAATAATAGAGACATCGTAATTACTAGATCTGATAAGGGCAGTAACATAGTTTTAATGAACTCAGAACAGTATTCAGAAAAGGCATACAACCTCTTAAATGATACTACTACTTATAGCAACATAACCAATAATCCTCTTAAAAACTCACAACAGCAATTTAATAGTTCAATCAAAAAGATAATACCTGCAGAAAAAGAACTAATCGAGAAATTTACATCATATTTACCTACTCTTTCAAAAATTGCAATCTGAAAACTCACAAAGGAAAACATTCCTCTGACCAATAATTTCCAACATAAACTGTGTTACCCAGAATCTTTCAAAATGGCTGGCATTTCAAAACTTAAAGATATTTAGAAACATTTCTACTTCCCACTTAAATAATTCTAAACATTTGACATGACAAAATCAAAATAAACTTTTCCAACTTTGAAGTGGTGAGTTTTGACTTTGACGTTGTGTCGTTATTCACTAAAGAACCTGTAGCTTATACCCTTGAACAGAAAGATACTAAGAAGACAACCGCAAAATATCCTGCTACAACAGAAATCTGATACCATGAAAAAGAGGGAAACTAGATAACTTGTTCTGGTTTCAAGATTAAATATTTAATTGATTTTGTTATAGCAAAATGCATCACTATCTCCATTTATCGTTGATTTTTTTGAATAAGAGTAAAATAGCTATGTTCCACGATTGCCAATAATCTGGATACGAGAAGTCAGTGATAACATTGCATAAATTCTGTTAGATATTTTATCTTCAGACTTTCAAATATTAATAAATTTTCATAATTAGATAAAATTTACAATTGAAACAACAAATAATAAAATAAACTTTTTAGATGTGTACTAATAACCTGGAATATAGATCAACCTCCATGTTTTGATATTTATAGAAAACCTACAACAAATCCATCTTACATCCATTGGTTCTCGAGTCATGATATATCCATAAAATCAGCTGTCTTGAGCAACCTGTTTCTTAGAGCCTATAAAATTTGCAGCCCGAATAACCTGGATAAAGAGCCAAACATTAAAAATAACTTCCAGAGATTAGCACACATTCCATAGATGTAAACAAATCTTACGAAATGCAAAGCTAATTTTTAAAATTAAACCCCTACCAAAACCATAACTATAATATACTACCAATTCCCAATATACCAAAAAAGAGTTATCAAGGAATATCTACCGAATACAATACAGACTGTTAAATCAAATAATATAATACTTAAATATTCACTAAAACCTAATAATATCAAGTTTATTTTCGTCAATTCATGCCATGATATTTGATGGTGTGTTTTCAACTTTTTTGGGATAAGGTTTTGGAGTTTTTTCATTGATCAATATAAATATTATTATCTGAGAAAGATACAGAGAAAGAGTTGTAGGAATTGAAAATTTAACCACACTATTGATATAAATTCACCAGTCATTGTCAAAAATATACAAAACACAGCCAGAAGAAAATTAGTAGAGTTTTAAAAACAGCCCAAACTTCAATCTACAAAAGGTAGAAACTACAATCGACCCAACTACAAACAAATATTTATGAGCCAAAAGTGCTAGAATTCATCGATAAGACTAAAATTTAAACGTCATCGCTGAGTATTTCGAAAAACTACTGTTGCCAGAAAATGAAGATGGAATGGAGAAGCAATTCACCAATTTCGGCCCTTCAGCTTCCAAATGTGGAATCGAGTATGATCACGAAAGCTCTTCGGCATCCTCTTTTATTCTGTGATTTTAATTAAGTTGTTAAAAATTTTCCATTTTTTAAAAATATTACCTCAAGGGACTTTATTATCAATAAATAACCAACTACGAGCATTTGTAGTATTACAAGATCATTACAAAATGAATATAATACTTCACACACATTAGGTCCCTTTTTCTTGAATCAACATTTTATACATTAAACTTTTATAAATATATAGATAAACTAGTGGCAGCAAACATAACTAAGTGTAATTTAGGATTCCTGAAAAACTGTTTGAGAGATTGTGTAAAGCTCATGCATTAAAGAAATTCGCGCCAAAAATAACCTTCAATTATTTAGAGCGAAAATCTCCAGGTGAATGGGGAGTCGTTTGGATTAGATTTTAAACACCAAATTTGAGATGATATTGAGTTTCAAGCATTTGCAATAATGTTTTTTAATAGTATAAAACCACACCTTTAGCAAACGTTATTGGACTATGCATCATACTATGAAGATAGAAAGCAACCTCATGAAAACAATTATCTAAAAATAAATGATCATCATTTGATGTTATTTGTAATGAGATACACAAAACTGAAGATAATAAGAAATCAATGTTAGAATAAACAACGAAAAGTTCTCTTGAGTTTTTGGACAGTCTTTTTACCTCCTAATTATGCAGCAGTTCGTTCTAGCTTCTGAGCAGCGAGAAACTGAAAATACAACAGAGACAAACTGTGATGATTTATTTGATTGTTTCTAAAATGCAAAAGATTTTTTAGAAACACTAGAATTTCAACAAATGTTTTATTATATTGAGAAACCTTCAGATAATAGAACATCAGCTTCACAGATCTGATAAGTATGGTAATACAGTTTAATAACTAAAACAGTATTCAGAAGACACAACTTTAAATGATAATTACTACTTAGGCAACTAAACTAATAACTCTCAAACCTCACAACAGAAATTTAATAGTTCAATCAAAAAGACAGTTCCGCAGAAAAGGAAGAACTATCCAGAAATTCTGTGCACTATATTTACCTACTTTCAAAATTACTGAATCTCCAAACTACACAAAGAAACATTCCTCTGAATTCATTTAATTTCCAGATAACTGTGTTATCCAGAATCTTTCTTCAAAACATGTTGGTCAAAACTAAAAGATATTTCTTGGAACATTTCACTTCCAATTTAAAGAACTCCAAATACTTACTATAAAATCAAAATAAACTTTTCCAACTTATGGTGAGTTTTGACGTTGTAATTATTCACTAATGCACCAGATTACACCTAGAATCAGAGCTAATATAAAATTTGTAAACAAAATATCCAAACTACAACCCAGCTTTGATACCATTAAGAAAAATAACAACCCTACACTACAACATGCGATTTTTAATTTTCTAAAATAATATTTTTAGTTAGCATTTCTGGTCTAGCAATGGGTTCATCACTATTTCCAATTATCAGCAACATTTTTATGGGAGCTGGTTATAGAAAATAATTATTCTGGGCACTACATGAGACTGGGATATGATATATTATTGACATTTTGCATTAATCCCGAGAATACAAACACCGACACAGTCTTAAATTTTATTACACCTCAAGAATGATATTAAAATTTACAATTGAAAATGACAAAAATAATAAAATAAACTTTTTAGATGTTCTAATAACCTTGGAATATATATCAACCTCTAAGTTTTGATATTTATAGAAAACCTACAGCAAATCCATCTTACATCCATTGGTTCTCGAGTCATGATATATCCAAAAAATCAGCTGTATTTAGCAACCTGTTTCTTAGAGCCTACAAAATTTGCAGCCCGAATAACCCGGATAAAGAAATTAAAACTATTAAAAATAACTTCCGTAGATTAAAATATCCTGATGGTGATACCATCAGGATATTTTAAAATGCAAAAACTAAATTTCTAAAATTAAACCCTACCAAAAACCAATTCAAGAATATACTACCAATTCTCAATATACCAAAAAGAGTTATCAAAGAATATTTACCGAATACCATATAGACTGTTAAATCAAATAATATAATACTTAAATATTCACTAAAACCTAATAACATCAATCAAGTTAAAAATTTCGGAATATACAAAATAAAATGCAAGAACTGTGAAAAAGTTACATAGGAGAAACTAATAACTTTAAAATCAGGTTCGATCAACATAAATATTATCTAGACCACGATACGCAACATTCATCATTAGTACGACAGGCAAAATTTCTTAACCACACCATTATATAAATTCACCAGTCATTGTCAAAATATACAAAACACAAGCCAGAAGAAAATTAGTAGAGTCATTCCTTATTAAAAACAGAAGCCCCAAACTTCAATCTACAAAAGGGAGAAACTACAATGCCTTAAACTGGCAAACTAAATATTTGTTCCAGTCAAAAGCGCTTGTGAACTTGATCAATAAGACTTAAAAACAGAACGTCATCGTTGAAAAGATTTTTTGAAAAACTACCAGTTGCTAGAAATGAAGATGGAATGGAGTAGTTAAATTCAGATCAACACCAATTCTCTGCCCTTCAGTCCTTGAAAATGTGAATCGAGTATGGATCACGAAAGCTCGGCATCCTCTTTTATTCTGTTTCTGTGATTTTAATTAAGTTGTTATATATTAATAAATATTACCTTAAGGGACTTTATCATCAATAAATAACCAACTATGAGCATTTGTAGTATTAAGATCATTATATATATATATATATATATATATATATATTATGTATATATATATATATATATATATATATATATATATATATATATATATATATATATATATATATATATATATTTATTGAAATCAATACATTGATATATGAAAGACCATTTTTTAAATTCTGCATGTGCAAAATCTATCTACTGAATGGTAAACTATGTTTAAAAAAGAAAACTAACGTTCAACTATTGTTCTAAATTAAAAAAGCAATATTTTTATTCAACATTTTGATAGTGAATTTAAAGCCTATACAGATTGTAATTGGAATGATATTGAACATGTTGAATGAAAGCTATTCAGAATATGTGAAGAGGAGGAAGAAGATTCATATGCTACAATAAAAGTAGCAGAAAATGAATCATGTGCCAATCTACAAGTTTCTATGATTGATTATAACTATATTTTTGAGTAATAATGAAAAATATTTGAAAAATAAAGAAGAAAAACACAATTCATGGTTTCATAGTGCCAATTTTGATTATGGATCAATGGATGACGAGCTTCATATTGTAATTCAAAAAGAGTATGTGTTCCTGAAAAAAATAATGAAGTAACAACAAATGAACTTTTATCAAAAGAATAATGGTAAGTGCATATTACTAAAATATATTTAGTCTCATATTCTCGTCTTCAAGAAAGTAATTTTCAACTAACGTACGTATACAGTGTACATATCAGCTGTTCTACAATTCATGAAAATTTACTCCAGGTAAAGGCCTCACTGTCAACAATTATTAAATAAATCTTTAAAAAGTACAAATTTTAAGCAAAATTAATTACAGCTTTTACCAAACGCAATATATGGTGCAAATTTGTGCACATTTTTTATTATAACTAATTTACCTCCTAATAAAACGATTCTAATATTTATTTTTATATAATAGGTTAAAACAATTATAGAAGAAATGGGAACCAGATGTTTAATGTTTCAAGTTGCAGTTTTTTCCAATATTATACCAACCAAAACTATTCACAAAATATAATATAAATTATTAGAATAAATTATGTTTCTTCATTACAATAAAATTTACCGGAACAAAAATAGTCCAAAAATGATTGAGTTTAAAATAAAAATGTGTTAAATAGAAGACATTATATACATACAGTCCCTGAAAAATTATTAGACGCACCTTGAATTTTTAGGTATTTTCCACATCTAGAGTAGAAAACGCTAGAAATTATGAGTAATTTGAATATTGAGTAAAAGATCTGGTAATATTAAATCTTTATTTACATTTTTTACCAAAGTATCGTTATTGAAGGAAAAAGTCAAATATTCAATATTTTGTTGTAACTCCTTTTGCGGTTATTAAAGTTTGATAATGCCTTTGGCATGTTATTGATGCATGATTGAAAGTCTCCTGCATCTGTGGGTGAGGATTACAGGATGAATGAGCTTTTTCGAATCACTAGCTAAGTTTAAAGAATATCATCCTTTGCCACTTCTCTCTTTAGCAGCTCCCACACATTTTGTATTGGATTCATATCCGGTGAATTTCTAGGCCAGGGAAGTAGAGGGACATTCTCTTGCTTCAAATTGACTTTAATTGATCAAGCGGTATGGCAGGGAGCCCCATCTTGCATGAAGACAAAGATTTTCTATTTGGAAGCCAATCTTTCAATTGGGGAAGTAGCCTTTTCTGAAAAACTTCTTTGTATTAGTCTTAACGCATGGTCCTCTGGACCACGTACAGAGGGCCAGTGCCTTTTCCACTTATAGCAGACCATGTCATAACTTTGGTAAGACGTTTTGCAGTCAGGATGATACTTCTCGCCAGGGCGCCTTCTCGCACAGCCTTTAACAAACTGATTTCTTGGCCAGGATTTCAAATTGGTAGTATTTTGTTTATATTGGCTTGTGCTTTGTGTAGGATATTGACAAGCCTTAGGATGCAGTGTTGATTATGCATGTTGCTCATAACTGAAACACACCTTAAATAATGAATCAAGCACATCATGTGTCTACCATTTCACCATTTAGTGTGAAAAACACCTAAAGAGAATGGAAATCACATAAACAGAGTGGAAAACAGATAAACAAAGTAGAAAACAGAGAAATACTCACCATCTATATTGTCCAAACTCATGTATCCTGAGGTTTGTGGCCCACTTTAGAGTTTCTCTGGATGGTATTTTAGGTCAACCTTGCTTCCGAGCAGGTATGCATATCTGATAGTTACCAACGTGCAGTTCTCTCACATACGCAGATGCCACTGCTTTCAGGCCTGGATTTTATCTCTTTGGTAGTGGCAAACCACTCTTCAAGGATAATCTTCTTCAAGCAACGTTTTGCTTGTGGTGTAAAAGTCGACTTTTGGATGAATTTCACTTTGTCTATTTCATTCTCAATTTTATATAATTTGAATATGCTATCTGTGACTGCTTACCAAGATTCGACTTATGAAGAATCGCATGGAAAAAATTGATCTAAGAACAATACCTCTGAACAATCAAAGAGTAAGGTAGATAAGTAAGAACTCAACCAAATGATGGCAAAACAAAAAAGTAAACAGAAGCACCCAAAGCAAGTCTGAACCGGTTCGTGTCCGAGCATCTGCTGAGAAAGCTGCAATCGTATTACAATACTTTATTTCAAGATGAAATGCTAAATACTCCTGAAAAATACGCTTTTCACATTAGAAAAAGGTTGGACAAAAAAAAAGATTTTAGTATAAATTTTATTTAACGTTTTCGTCTAGACGGAAAAAGAAAGCACCAAGGTGCGTCTAATAATTTGGACAGGACTTATATATATATATATATATATATATATATATATATATATAGTTATATATATATATATATATATATATATGGTAGAAAAATATATATCTATATTGAGAGAGAGTGAATGACGGGTACACGCGAAGAGTTGGTACATCATTCCTCAACCAAGTAACATTTTCAAACTTCAAAAACAGACTTTTGTGCAAACCATAATTTTATTATTATTATTATTATTATTATTATTATTATTATTATTATTATTATTATTATTATTATTATTATTGTTGTTGTTGTTCTTGTTGTTTAATGCTATTATTTAGCTATTATAGCTATTTATACTAATTTGAATAAAAATGCTATATGCAAAATTTGCAAACACAAGACATAGAAAACTATATTATTATAAACTACATTATAATACATAAAACCAAGATAACAAGAAGGTTCAAACTATAATTACTAAAAACTCGCATTGGCGATCATCACATTCAATACAAAAATCTAGCTTTATGTCTTTTGAGGTATCAAGATTTAAATATCAGGGGCATTTGACAGCAATTATCAAGAGAATGGATTTAACTTTCAAGAATAGAAGAAGTTGCTTTTCAAACGAAGAAAATACTTTTAAGAAAATATCTTCCATCACTCTATTTTTACATGATTAACCATTCTTCAAAGTTGAATAGTTGAGTTATATATTATATGTTATTATATATAGTATATATATATATATATATATATATATATATATATAGATATATATAGTATATATTATATATATATATATATATATATATATATATATATATATATATATATATATATATATATATATATATATATATATATATATATATTTATATATATATATATATATATATATATTATAATAGTTATATATATATATATATATATATATATATATATAGATATATATATATATATATATATATATATGTAGTTAAAATTTTCCAGGTAAGAGAAAATTTGTAAATTTCTTAGATTCAAAAATTTTTTTATAGAAGATGGTTTGTAAATTTTTGGTTAAATTTTTTTTAGTATTATATCCATAAAACATTTAAAGGGGTTCAAAACCCCAAAACAATTTTTATAAAATTATGTCATCATCATCATCACCATCTTCCTCCTTTCCCCAAATTGGTGGTGAGGTGCACAGCACACCGGAAAAAGAAATAGTAAAACGCCTTAGTCCTCCCGTACTCTTAAATGAACCTGTAGTGCAATCACACAAAATATACGAAGGTTTCACGCCACTTATAATTCTTCGACTGTGCTATCTCGTCTAATGTAGGGTTCATCCCTTGGACCAGGCAGCCCACAACCATACCCCACCCTCACAGACCTCGCCATTCATTCCTATTATGCACATTTCTTCTCGTCTCTGCCAGACTCACATTCCTTTACTGACTCCCAGCCGCTCGATTCCCAGAACACTTACCGCTCGATTCCCAGAACACTTACCACTTTACACCCGCTTTACCAACCGACTATCAAGCATCCTTTCCATATAACCAAACCATCTCGCTGTACTGTCATTTATTCATTCATTTATGCCTTTCTTCACACCACTCTTTAAAGCTCCCATTCCTCATTTTATCAATTTTTCCTCACACTTAACACGCCCCTAAGATTTTCTTCCAAACGGAACGTTAGAATTTAGATTCCATACCATAGTTTCACTACTTTCACTCTTTACATCCCAGGATTAATTTCACCAGCCACCTTCCAATCATTCACAACTTTCCTAATACACTTTAATTATTCGTTTCTTTTCCATCCAACATATATCCAAAATATTAAACTTAGATATTTTGTTCCACTAGAATCACTCACCTGCCACTCCATTACATTTGCTTGAAACCTCCTTTTCACACCTTGCTAAACTCCCCTCTGGTACCCGCACAAAACCAATGTGGGAGTAAGCTCAGGCACCTCTCCACTGGCTTTCCTTAATCCTAACACCTTTTAGAATTTTTTTATATCGATATATAAATAATCAGAAATCGGAAAACATCGATAAGGCTATTCTTACAAAACCCGAAATTAACATTTTTTCTAGCTTTATTTTTATTTATTTTTTTAACATGTACATGTAAAATGTACGATAATCACTAAAAAAAACTATAATGTCATAAAGAAACAGATCATTGATTTTGGTGATTTTCAGTTTACGTATATATGAACTAAGCCAGTTTGAATCATTTAAATAAAATTTTTTGAATTCTTGGACAATAAATTTTAAGATTGGTGTCGTTAAGTCAAAATACTTTTAAGCAGAGTCAGCTTAGTTTCACAAAGGGAAAAATCGTCAAGGGTAGTGAAATGATAGGGAAAAAGATCAATTTGCATTTTCATTTGATCGCAGAAAACAAAACTCCAGTATTGGTCAGAAAATTTTGTTTGTAATTGAGGGAGAAAATAGTCTCGTACCCTGTTTATTGAAGAAAAAAAATTTTGATATTATTGGAACCTGGTAGAGGAGGACGACCGAAGAAAAAGTCGTCACTCTGTTGGGAGAGCGTGTCTATTACATAATTTTTTAAAAAAAATTTGAGAAGTTAAGTTTTCGTTTGCAAGACTGTCACATATTTTTGCGCGAATAAGCATTTCTGACTTGAACTTGAGAGAATTGACGAGGGTTGTTAAGTTAGGAAAATATTTTTAAGTTTAAGAAGACAAACATATGCGTGTGAGCATGTACACAAAGTGTATAATGATATTAAGTATGCATTAATAAATGAATCAAAAATTATTAAATTGAGAAGAGATCAGAATAACAAGTTTACGATTGTGGTTGTATATAAGTTAATATTTTTTTTTTTTTAAAAGACAAGTTTTGTTTAAATGAAGTTGATGTAGACATAAATCGGAATAGGTACGAGAAGAGTGGAAACTTGAAACATAAAAACAAAACGTCAAGATAAGTCAACACAGTTATAGCTAAAGAATAGATTTTGAAACATAGATGACTATTAAAGCTACTATTTTTATTACATATTTTTTAAAGCATTATTGGAAAGCGATTTTGTTCATTTGAACTCTTGATTATTTTTATAAATGAGGAAAAAAACTGGAAATGGATTTTAGTTGGCATTTGAACAATTTAGAAGTTAAAACGTCATGCATTCGAAATGAGAACTAACTTTATTTTGTGCGTTTGAACTTTGCAACATTCAACATTTTGAAATGAATTTACATCGTGGTCAACAATGGTGAAAAAGTTTTATTCATAAATATTCCGATTGACATCGTATATCTGGACCTTCAATAATTTTCTTAGCAGCATTTATAAATTAGTTGACATCGTTTTTTCTACAGTATTATTACAACCATATAAACAGAGGTTATGAATAGTCCACAGACAGTGGTAATGCATCATGGGCAGCTTAAAATTGAAACTAGACAGTCCTCTTTACTGAGCACCAGTGATCTAACATGACACAGGTTACAGAAATAGTCCAGACAAGAACATCAAGATAATAAAGGTAAACTGAACAAAACAAACCCTTACTGAGCACCCGGGTGATATTTAGATAGCTTCAACATTACGATACAGGTTGTGTGTAGTCCCACGGACAGGAACATCAAGGGCACAGGCAACTGAGCCTCAACCTAATAAATCCCTACTGGGCACCAGTGGTGCCACATACTCAACATTACGACACACAGGAAACCAACAAAGAATGAGAAGAGAGTGTCGAGATTTTATTATCTTTAATAAGTTTATTGAATTTAGAAATAATTTACAAATTAATTGCCAATAGTCACTTTTGAATAATTGAAATTTGTTACTTACAATTTAGGCATGTTTTTGTTTGAATTTACAAATGGGTTTAAGATTTTGAAAGTTTTTACATTGACAAGGTTTGAAGTGACAGTTGATTTAGATTTGATAGGTGACACATCATACAAAGTTTATTTTGGATTAATATGCTTGGTATTTCGAGATAGTTGACACCTTATTACTCTGCAGTTTGTTGGTAATAGTACAAGAACTATTGCATTTTGAATACATTTAAAATCGATAACCAGGATTAGCATCGTAAATTATTACATCCAGCAGTTGCACATTCATTCGAAGAAAATTGATCCATAAGAAACAGGTAGAACCAGTAAAAACATCAGAGCCAGTAGACTCCTGGGAACAAAGGACGATAACAAAACAATGGATCATAATGGGGATTAAAAAACATGGTGGAGCATGAAAGTTTTCCGTTATTTATTTAAGGAATGAAAGTAGGCACGATCTAAAATGATTAAAAGCGTCTAAAAGAAACGACAGTAGCCGCAAATGACGAAAGAGGAAGTGAGGAAAGAATATACTCTAAGCAAGCGTTTCTCAATCTTTCATGCCTCGCGACCCCCAAAAAGAATCAAGACGTAAAATTAATAACCTCACAACCCCCAAAAAACCTCTTCCGCCATACCATACAGGCGTCCAATTCAAATCAGGTGACAAAACTCTACAATTAGAATTTTTTTCTGAAGATTTAGAAAAGATTTGATTTGCAAGAAGTAGTGAATACGGAAGCTTCGTAATGGATGCTTTCACTGAAAACAATTATCTCATTTACCACTTCTTCCTTTTGCGAAAAAGACTTTTCGTCTATGGTTGCAATCCAATACAGAAAGTGCCTTTATTACTTGAAAAGTGTTTTCAACATCGATCTGCGTATGAAATTTATGAATACTAACCGAGCCACTTACAAGTATTTTTTGAAGAAACTATCGTCAGTAACAATCACGTGGTAATAAGATAACATAGGGTTCATATGAAACTCAGAGGATTAAGTTTATATGAATTAGACACCTGGCATTCGAGCGAGGTAATTTGGGGGTTGTGAGGTTATTAATTTTACAGCTGGTCTTTTAGGAGGTTCGCGAGGCATAAAAGGTTGAGAAAAGCTGGCTTAGAGTACAGGTTTTCTTCCTTCTTGCTTGTGCTTTTGTTTTCTGAAAAAGTTTTTATCAGTTCCTTTGTTTCCCACTTTTAATAATTTGGATCATGCCTACTTTCTTTTCATTCCCTTAGAATTATTAGTCTCTGCGGATTCTTATAAGGATTTCATGACCACCATGTTGTTTTTTGTTCCTTTGCACGATGATGCCCATTTGTCTCTCTTTACGCGTGTCCCTTAGTTTTAAAGCGATATATATTTTCCTGATGCTCCATTGTTTCCTATTTTATGGATACCCTGTTTCTGAGGGCTGAATGTAGCACTTGGCAAACCTTGTCTCTGCATGAACACGATTAGCTTTGAATTCTTCAGTGCTGCTTATGGTATGACCACTGTAGATGATCATAGTGGCCACGTGCCACGTGTGTCAATCGTACTGTTGATTCACAAAATTCTTTCGAAAGTGTTTCACCTAAACTTGAAAGAGAAGCTTATTACTAACGTTACTTAAAATTGTCTATCATTTCATTCATTTATTAAACCAGGGTTATCGCGACAGATGTTTTTTTAATTCAAATTTCACGCCAAGTTCAATTAATGTGTTAATTAAAAAGATAAGAAATTAAAATAATTAAAGATAATAAAAATAAAAGATCTTTTTTGAAGAATTTAATGAAAAAATTGCTACGACTCATAGAATCGCAAATGGAGGACTTTGATGACAACGATATCCTCAATTTGGAATGTCTAAAAGCTTACAAATCTGATGGCGATGATGAAACTCGCATTTCTTTAAAGGAAATCTCATAGAAGGAATTTAGTTAATTCTTGATAAAATAGAAATTTTAAAATCGTAATTAATATTGATCAGGATAGTGATCGTAGCTGCCAAATTTGCCGCCATCTGAAATCATACGCCGA
>JABUQX010108031.1:32500-47500 GCA_015478945.1 Trachelipus rathkii
GATAAAGTTACAAAACTCGGTTGATTCGATGTCACGAATGATGATTACTTTCAATGGGATCAAAATTATTGAATTGTGTTCACAGATGACAGAAAGAACTTTATTCAGATTTTATTCTGTAAATAGCTGTATGAAATAATTTGGAAATTTATCATATAAATGTCTTTCTTTCCCTTGAGACATTTTGTTTAGGATTTCGGAAAGATCTTTACATGAGATCGCCGTTCATGCGTTGGAGTCACTAAATATTTTTTAGCTATTTGTTTCATATTTTTGTTTTCGAAAGTTGGTGTAATTTTGCATAGACTGAGGTTTTCTTTGTAGCCTTGGCGTTAAACCTACACATTCGATTTATATAATTTTGTCTTCCCAGCCTTCAATACTTAGAATCCAGCCTGAATTCAGTATTGCTCTCTGCTCATCTTTAATATTATTACGATTATTTTGGGCCCAGTTCTTAAGTGGGCGTTCTTTATTTGAGTCCAGAATCATCGCTATCTGGATGTTAAAATTTTCAGACTTTACGTTTAAATATAAAATGTTTCTTTGTATTCCTAAAATCATAGTTTATTATGAAGGAGAATTTCATTTTGGATTATCTCTTCTTTTCTTCCATTTTTAACTTTTTATTTTAGATCTTTAATTAAATTCATCTGCAGACCTATTAACTACTAATTTTAGTAATTTTTCCTCATCTTCCCAAGCCTAGTGAATCACTAGTCCACTGCTCCCTGTAGCCCTTCTCCTCTCGTCTCAAACATTCCTACTTCTGCTAACTTTTTTCCCACATTTCTCCTCTCAACTCGAATACCACTTATTCAATTCAGTCAGTGCTTTTTAACTCAGCCTTGCACCTCTCCCTTAACAACACATTCTCTGCATTCAAATCACAAGTAGACAATTATTCACATGTTCTCCTCACAGTCCCACAACTATCGCACAGAGCATACGTACTTAAAATTATTTGTTAACTTACTAACAAATGTAAATATTATATAACCAACTACGGTTGAAAAAATATCACTAAAGCCTAAAAGAAAAATAAACTAATACCTAAAAGAATAATAAACTAAGCTTAAATTCAGCTATCCTATTCTAATGCTATATAGAAATTATAAAGAAGGAAACCTTAACCTATGGCTCTGGGAAACGCTGCAAAGATGAGCGAGTGATTTAAAACGCTGTGAAAAAAATTGGCGCTGCCTCCAAGGTTAATAATTGTTGAGTAGCAGTTTCATCTTTTATTAAGTGTTGGTAGGTTCAAATTCTTGGTATATATGACCAAATACTTTGTCATTTAAATAATTTTTTTATAGGTTAAAGGGGTAAGCCAACAAAGGGGTTTCATCTAAAGAAAAAATTCTACTTGTAGAGTTTTGTCAGTTGATATATCACTAAGTTGGTATGAATTTGATACCGGCCAGGCTAAATAGGTAATTAGGGGGTTGTGAGGTTATTAACTTTATGGCTTGGCTTTCTGGGGGGTCTTCGAGGTCTATAAGGTTGAATAACACTGATTTAGAGTATAGGCTTTCTTCCTTCGCTTTCGTATTGCTTTTTTAATTTTTTTTTTTTGCCTTTAGGTTCTTTTTACTTCCCACTTCAATAATTTGGATAGTGCCTACTTTCTTTCTATTCCCTTAGAATTATTATAAACCACTTTGTGGATTATTAGAGATCTTTCATAACGCCACCTTGTTTTCTCTTTTGTAAGTTCTTTGTTTTACCACTAACTATAAAATATTTATTCTATTATCTAATTTTAATTTTAACCTATTTACATAATATAATCCAATTCATTCTTTAAAGTCAAAGAAAATCGGCTAAGTTTTACAATTACTTCAATTACTAAATACAATAAATAACATATTTCGTATACCAAACTTAATTATATAACTAAATAATGTTATATTCTAGTATCATAACTTATAGCTTACCAATATACAACAATTAAATAACTAACTTATTATACTTCGTATACTAAATAATATATAAAATAATTTATCTCATATCGTAACTTAATAATATATATCAAATAATTTATTATATCTCGTATCTTAAATTAATAATATACAGTTGACAACTAATTAATTATATTTCGTATACCAACTTATCAAATAATTTATTATATCGTGTATCATAACTTATAAATTAATAAAATACAATAAATAACCAATTTATTATATTTCTTATACCAACTTAATTTTATATCGAATAAACAATGTCATATCTCGTATAAGGTTACCATTCGTTCCGATTTAGCCGGGACAGTCCTTTTTTTGAAACCATTGTCCCGATTTAGAGGAAAGTCCCAATTTCGTCCCGATTTTATGATACAAACCCAATTTTAACATGCTTTCGTATATTTTTAATGAATTTATATATATATATATATATATATATATATATATATATATATATATATATATATATATATATATATATATATATATATATATATATATATATATAATGTTAAACTAATACATTTTTCTGGGCATGAGGTTTTTGTCAATCGATATATACATTTTTTAAATTATCGCTCGTGCGATAATATATATATATATATATATATATATATATATATATATATATATATATATATATATATATATATATATATATATATATATATATATATATATATATATATGTTATATATATATATATACATATATATTATATATATATATATATATCGAACGTAAACAATGTAATCGATTTTTTTTTCGATTATTTCAAAGCAATAGTGCGAAAAGGTTGCCAATAACAGCTTTTCTTTTTTTTTAAACTAAAGGAATACCCAAGATTAAATAGCAAAGATAGAGTTATCAGGGTCTCTGCTCGAGCCACTTAAAATATATAAAAAAAAAATTAAAAAATTAACATAAAAATTAACATGATGAAATAAAGCAACATGTGGCAACTATTCCGCTCGTTCTATTGGAGTTTTAGCTACACGTAACACTGCAGGGCTGCAAGAGTATTATGCGATTTGTGATATTGTGATTTTTTATGTACTTCCTTTTAAAGGGTAAGTGCCTATATATATATATATATATATATATATATATATATATATATATATATATATATCTATATATATATATATTTTTATTATTATATATATATATATATATATATATATATATATATATATATATATATATATATATATATATATATATATATATATATGATGTGTAGCTGTAGGTGTCCCGATTTTTCGTTCAGAAAATATGGTAACCTTAATCTCGTACCTAAACTTATAACTTACTAATCTAAATTAAATAATTACATAAGTGACGGCTCTTCCAAAATATTTTCTAACTTAAATAACGTCTTCGAAACTCTTGTAAAACTATTCCAATAATGTTTATAAAAATCCCTCCACCAATAATAAAACTACTTTTCTCAATGTCCAATCGCTTGACAATAAATACTGTAAACAAAATATTTTAATTAGCTGACGCCATTTTGATCTCATTATATAGGATTTTGCATTTTATATTTATTATTTTGTCTTATTCAGACTTTTACATTTATTTTTATAATAAACAATATACTATGCTATATGATAAGATTTTATTTTATAAAATTCATTTAAAATACGTAATCAGAATACACGTCCTAGGTCTCAAAAAATCATAAATTCAAAATGGTAGGCAATATTTTATTTTTATTATTTCAATCTTAAAGACCTAATAGACAATACTTTACCAAATACAACAATTTATTTAGGTTTTAACCACTTACCTCTGTTAATAAATTATTTAAGGGCCTACCATATCTCTTTATATATTTTTATTGATGTTCTTTTCTCTTCTATTTCTTAAGGACACTGTTTTCTTGCGGGGAATTGGATGTAGCATCTGACAACCCTTAGATCTTAAAATGAACAAGATTAGCTTTGAATTGTTCAGAGCTGTGTATGGCGTGATGCTTGCGGAAGGTCCTTATCATATGTGCCGTTCGTATGTGACAGACCGTATTGCTGATTCGTAATTCTTTCGGACTTGTTTCACCTGGAATCCTTAATTATGCTTTATTACTTACGTTATTTCTTTAGTGCATCGTTCTTATCATCTCTTGTTAAGGAATATATATATATATATATATATATATATATATATATATATATATATATATATATATATATATATATATATATATATATATATATATATATATATATATATATATATATATATATATATATATATTTCAAATTTCTATTTTAAATAAATTCTCATAATCTTAAAATAAATCCTCTATTTACCAAACAAATCTATGAGTTCCCCAATTTGTTAATTAAAATTTAGTAAATCTAAAATTTCCTATTATCTACCAACTAATCTACGAGTCTTTCATTTTATTATATCTTAATTAAATTTTAGGAAACTTCAAACTCTTCACTATCAAAATTTAATATCTAACCTCTTCATTATCGTTTTTCAACAACTATATATATTGCGACTTTTGCTCCTTTTTTCTCGCTAACGCCTTGGGAGCCAAAGCATCTCCGGTCATACCGACTTACGCCTCCTTTTTTTTGGTAAGAATTTTTATATTTCTCGTATACTTTGCAAACAAGTAAAAGTTTTTTTTTTGACACTTATAAAAATAACATGATTTACTATAGAAAATTAATCACAAAATGAAAGTGCGTCAATATATATTTTTTTTAACTTCTCAAAAACAACTCAAAGTGATTGATAATATTATTAAATTTTTTAAAAAAAATATTAAGTGCGACAACTAAAATTTTAATATTTTCTTTTCTCTTAAAATAATAAGAACGTCCGCTTTAAAAGTATTTTTTGTTGCAAAAAGATCTTGCTACTTCATTTTGGGCTATATACCTAAATCGTTTGACCATTCATTAATTTATTATTGTCATTATTATTTTTTAAATTATTATTATAATTTTTTTTTTACATATGTTTGGCAACTCTCAAACATATCGTCAATAACATAAAAGCGATACATTAATAAAAAAAAAAAAAAAACGGCACCCTCATATTCAAAGAGGAATAATAACAAACAAAAATGCTGTTGTTTTCTTACAACATTTTTATTATTATTTTCATTTAAAATATATATATGGTTATTATTATTATATATTTTTTTCATAAAAATAAAATGCTCGTCGTTCGCAATCAAAAGTGCTAATATTTCCTTAAACTATTATAATTATTATTATTACTATTCAATGGATATTCGTGATACACTTAACTTTGTGACAGTATTATTATTAGGATTTTATTAGTATTATTATTATTATTATTATTATTATTATTATTATTATTATTATTCAAGGAATATGCATGAAAAATGAGATGATTATTATTATTATTATTATTATTATTATTATTATTATTATTATTATTATTATTATTATTATTATTCAAGGAATATGCATGAAAAGTGTGATATTATTATTATTATTATTATTATTATTATTATTATTATTATTATTATTATTATTATTATTATTATTATTATTTAATTTTGAATATTCTTTCAATGTAATTTTAAAAATAATATAAAGGTATTTATTATTATTGCTTTTATTATTATTATTATTAGTATTATTATTATTATTATTATTATTATTATTATTATTATTATAGGGATACTCATGAAAAGCTGTGAGAGTATTATTATTATTCAATGCATATTCTCAAATTGCTTAAACTTTGTATTATTATTATTATTATTATTACTAGTAGTAGTAGTATTAAAACTTTAAGAAAACAGTTATCATAGCAAATTCGGACAGCGATATTTTAAAGACAGAAACGCTTCCTTTTTTTTTTAATATTATAGACAATATTAATTAAACTTTATTATTATTAATGTTCTTATTTAATGGATATTCACGATTCGCTTAAATTTGGAATATTATTAATAATAATAATAATATTATTATTATTATTATTATTACTACCTAAAATTTGCGATTTAAAAGCTTGAGATCATATTATTAACGACTATCATAGCCAATAATTTGATTTCGATTATTATTATTATATATTATTATTATTAATTCGCAATTCAAATACTCTTTCGATGTAAATTACCTTTAGTTTAAATAAACAAAAGTATTAATTCTGATTTAATTTGTGTTATGTTTTATATTTTGATAACTTAAATATAAAGGAATGCGATTAAATTATCATTATTTTTTTTTGTATTAATTTTTTTAACAACTTTTTGCATTCTAGTATAGATTTCTTTTGTAAGTATTATTAGTAATTTTATTTTGATTTCCAATTTCTAATATATATATTTTATAGTCCTTTGGTGCTGTATTCTAGAGATATCTTCTGAAAGGAACAAAACCAAATCAGATCACAAGGCAGGTTTTTTTATTGATCCCCCAAGAATAGAAAACGCAATATATATATATATATATATATATATATATATATATATATATATATATATATATATATATATATATATATATATATATATATATATATATATATATATATATATACCTATATGAAACCTCGATTTTCAATTAAAGCGATAAATTTTTTTAAATTAGAATTTCATGCACTAAATTCAATTAATGTGGTTATTAAAAAGATAACTGACATTTTTTTTGTATAGATTACCTAAAGAATTTTTCTATGGTGCAAAAATAGTCGAAAGATGTATTGAAGAATTGAATGAAGAAATTGTAACAAAACTCATAGAATCGCACATGGAGGAGTTTGGAGATAACGATCCACAATCTGGAATGTAAAAAGCTTACAAATCTGAAGATGATTAAGAGAGTCGCACTTTTTTTTTTTTTACAGTTGTCACATCAACACTGGCAGAGCCCCATTCAGGGGAGGGGGTGAATAGGGACACTATTTCATCCACCAGCGCATATTACGCAGATGAGCACAGACGCAGGCTTTAGTGAGGGAGATTAAATTCAGCAGGGAACACAGAAGATGGAAGAGAATTCCACAGAACAGAGGTGGCAGGAAAGAAGGAAGAACCGCAGGGAACTAGCCTGGAGTTACCAAAATCTACAAAACTCGTGCGCAGACACAGCACTCTTTATGCTACGAGGACGTCGTAAAGGTGGTGGTACGCGAGTGGTAAGTTCCCTCGAACACTTGCCGCTGCGGTACCTATAGAAAAGAGATAAAGGACCAACATCACGCCGCAAAGATAGAGTCAAGTGAACTGGAAAGTACAGAAAGTTTATAAGCCTTTTGGCTTTTGACTCGACCCTGTCCAAAAGCCGGGTGAAACCAGAGCCCCCCCCCAGATATGAGAAAAGTACTCCATACAAGGGCGGATGAGACCCTTGTATAGCTGGAGTAATTGAGAAGAGGAAAAAGTCTCGCAGTCAAATGAACTCAAGTTTCTTTTGAGGCCGCCCTAGCAACCGTTGTGATGTGAGGTTTTCAAGACATTTTTTGTTTATGTTAAGGCCAAGAATGTTTATATTGAGAGAGGAGAGAGGAGAGTCGAGAGAACCGTCGAAAGAAATAGGAAAGTTAGAAGGTGTTTTAGAGAGGGAGATTTGTAGAAGTTGTTTTTTTAAAGAATTGAATTTCACAAGGTTGAGACGATCCCAATCGGAAATTCTATCCAGATCAGCGAGATTGAATCGGAAAGGTTAAGAAGAGAGGCAATTCTAGGGAGGGAGCAGAATTGAAATGAGTTGAAGAGTGAAGGGTCGAGTCATCGGCATATGAGTGGATAGTTAAAAGTGCATGTGAGAAGATCATTAATGAAAAGTAAGAATAAAGTAGGAGATAAGACCGAACCCTGAGGAACACCACTATTGACAGAAAAAGAAGTCGCTCCATCAACCACAGCCGATATTGAGCGACTTGAAAGAAAGCTAGACATAAGTAAGCAAAGAGAAGGAGGAAACCCAAAGGAGGGGAGCTTGGAGAGCAGTGACGCATACCATACCCGGTCAAGTCTCCCTGTAGTTCCTAAGAGCGGAAAACCATAAATCGGTTAAATAGGAAAGTATATCGCCAGTAGACCTTGAACGCCGAAAGCCGTACTGGCGATCGGAAAGAAGAGAATGAGATTCCAGATGGTCTAAGAAGTGAGAGTTGAGAAGGGTTTCAAAGACCTTAGATAGAATACAAGTGAGAGCTATTGGGCGATAGTTAGAAAAATCAGAGCGGCTTCCTTTTTTCGGAATAGGTTGGACATGTGTGTGCTTCCAACACTGAGGGAAAGTGCTAGTATTGAGACATAGAGAATATAGTTGAACGAAGGGCGGGGTCAGCACGTAAGCACATTCCCTCAAAACTCGGGAGGAATGCCATCCGGGCCACCCTCCTTCCTAACGTTCATAGATCTCAGGAGCCCATGCACCCGATCAAATGTAATCACATGGCAAAGACATAGGACACCTGAGAGGGAAAGGAGGAGGAGGAGGAATACCAGAATCGTCCAGGGTTGAAATAGAGGAAAATAGGAGGCCGAAGAGATTGGTCTTTTCAGTTGGAGAGTTAGCAACAGAGCCATCAGATCGAATAAGAGGAGGAAAAGGATGATTTGCCAGAAGTTGTTAGAGATGTTTTTGGCAAGAGGCCAGAAAGATTTGTCAGTAGGAGAACCAAGGAGGTTAGCGCACTTTCGTTTGATGAAAGCCCGCTTTGTTCGTCGAAGAGTATCCCTGCAACGATTTCTAGCGGAGGGAAAACTAGCGAGAGTGATAGGAGAACGAGAATTTTTCCACTCCGGACACGTGCTGTCTCTAGCCTGAATGGCCAGAGAACAAGCACGATCGAACCATGGATTATGAGGAGAGAAAGATTTAGTCGAAGAAGGAATGAACCTGCTCATCCTGTCAACGATTACAGCTCCCACCTTAGTGGTAGAAGCCGAAGCGTCATCAGAGTCAAAGCAGTCATTTCATTATAGTTAGCGTAGAAGCAACGAGGCCGCCCCAATCAAAGTGCCAGAAAAAAACGCGTAGGGCAGGATGGAGCTGTTGGGGAAAAAGTATTAAAATTAAGATATATCAGGTCATGGTCAGATTTACCAAATAGGAGCGAAGGTGGTGCATTTATAGAGAGAAGGACTAGTGGTGAAACATAGGTCAAGTGTGTTCAAGAATTGGTTGGGACGATCCGGAATGTGTGTAGGTTCTTGATTAGTTGCTTCAGATCGTTGAGAATGCTGAATGATTCGGCCTTCTCCCACCTAAATCAGTATGAAAGGACCCCACCCATTCAGTGTTGTGTACATTGAAATCCCCTAAATAGAGGACCTCAGTATTTGGATGAGAAGATATATCTCGTGCGAAAGAAGTAGAGAGAGTGAAAATCTGTTCTGTTAGGAGAACAGAGCAGAACAAGATTATTGTAGTAGAAGGAAGAAAGATTTTGAGCCACAGAACATCCAAGTTAGGAGATTCGAGATTCACGAGACCTGTTACAGGAGTATTAATGTTTACATAGGCACACACTCCACCCTTCAGACGGAAATTATGAAAAAAGTTATAGTTGTATACATTAAACGAGTTAGAGGATGAATTCTTAGCCATCTGAGTCTCAGACAAGAGCAGAAGGTTAGGGTTAGAGTTAGAGAGGTGATCTTCCACAGAGGCAAAGTTAGAGTTTAAGCCGCGGATGTTGGTAAAGTTAATGTAAAGCCCACGCCTACGCAGATCTGCCATCTTTCACACACACAAAAATAAGAACAACAGAAAAAAAACAGACAAAAACAAAAGGAGAAATCGGGATAAAAACTAAACACACTCTAAATACTAACTTAAAAAAATTTAAATACTAAAATTAAATAAAAACATACTACTATAGAATCAAAAAAATAAAACTTAAACCTATACAACTTTACTAAACTCGGGTAGGCAATATTGAAATTTGTTAAAACCTACAACTAAAAAAATGAAAAAAAAATTAAAACTAAAACTTATCTTTTAAAACACCAAGCGCAGACCTCACCAAAACGAATAAATTATTTATTAATTGCCGAGAGATGCAATTTAATAAAACTTTCAATTAAAACTAAATATGATTTGAATAAACACACTTTCACTAAACACAGCACAACATAATAATAACAAAATAAAGATAAACTTTCAACTAGGAGCACTTTTAAACACGTCTACACTTTACAAGATTGAAACACTTAACACTTTAAAGGAGATCTCAAAGAAGGAATTTAGTGAATTCTTGAGGAAATAGAAATTTTAAAACTAATTATTATTGATCTGGATATGGATCGTAGCAGCTAGATTTACAGCAAACTTTTAGCAGCAGTGCGAAAATATTTTTATTTTTAATCTAAAGAATTTTTTTTCAGTTTTTAATTTTGAAAACACATTTTTCAAAAAATATAATAAATTACAGCACTAACAGAAAAACTATATTTAATAATTCAAGCTTTCTTGGAACATTCTCGTCTCACCTCTTCAGGACTGATTCTCTAAAGCTATTTTTGATTGTGATTTTGACTTTTGTTATTTCTGGCTACATGGTTTTTGGTGATTTCTCTTTTCTTGATGCGACTCTGTTCCTCTCTTTTAAACTTTCTTTAGTAGATTTGTTAGGGATTTCGATTCTTTAGATATTTGTTGCTTACTTTGTCTATTGTTATCTCTCCTTTCTGTAAATTAAAATTTGTACTGTTTTTTTTTATGGTAAATGGTTGTTATTTTTCTGATTTCTGTGTTTTGTATAGTTTTAATAATGGTGGGGGAATTTATATTAATGTTGTGGTTAAAATTTTCCCGGTGTCTTAGTAATGATTATGTCTGCTTAAGTAATTTTTGTGTTGGTGGAATCTTATTTAAAAATTATTGGTTTCCCTTATGTATTTATTTGCGCAGTTGTTACAGTTTATTTTGTATATACCGAAGTTTTTGTTTATGTTGTCTTGACTTGGTTTTAATGCATGTTTCAGTATTATGTTATTGGATTTGACAGTTTTTATGGTATCTGGTATATATTCTTTAACGACATTTTTTTTTGTAAATTTGATATTGGTAGAATATTTGAAAAGGAATTTTTGTTGGAATTTAGTTGTAGGTATTTATTTTTTGCTTTTCGTAGTGATATATTTATAAAATTATCATGTTTTTATTTCTTGGTCCAGGTTTTGAGGGCTGCATAACCTGTAAGTCCGAAGGAAGAGATTACTTAATACTATTTTTGTTGAAATGTCATATGCCGAGAACCAGTGTCTATATGATCGATTTGAAGTTGGTTTTCGGTATATGTTGAATAACGGAGGTTTTTCTATGTTCCAAGTAATTAGTAGGTCTAAAAAGTTTAGTTTATTGTCTATTGATTTTTCTATTGTAAATTGGGTTAATTTGAACAAAAACTTTAACAAATGGAAAATTTCAATCAAAACCCTGATTTAAACAATGACATACTGTTTGGAATATTACTAAAATTACAAAAAGATTTTCTCAAACATACTGGATTTCCTGAAAGATTTTTCAAAGCTTTGAGAAATCTACAAATAAACAGAGATATTACCATTACCCGTTCGGATAAGCGTAGTAACATTGTAATAATGAACTCGGAAGAATACCTTACAAAATCCTATAATTTACTAAACGATACCAATACGTACATGTATAAACAACAACCCATTAAAAAATTCCTAACAATTTAATAAATCACTTACTTACTAAGATCTCATCCAAAAATTTAAAGCCTATTTATCCATTCTATCAAGATTTTGTGCAATCCCCAAACTACATAAAGAAAATATTCCACTTCGACCTATAATTTCAAACATAAGCTGCACCACTCAAAATCTTTCAAAATGGTTGGCGTCTAAACTAAAACCATTCTTAGGCAAAATATCAACTACACATTTAAAGAATTCAGAACATTTCGTTCAAAAAGTTAGATAAAAAATTTTCAAATTTCAATGTGATGAGTTTCGATGGGACTTCGTTATTTACTAACGTTCCAGTTGACTTCACCTTAAACTTATTAAAGTAACATGTGAACGCACATAATATCAACCTACATTTACCGTCATAAAACAACTAATATCCCTTACTTTGGAGCATTCATATTTTGTTTTCCAAGATAAATATTACAAACAAATTTCGGGACTTTGCATGGGATCATCTCTCTCACCAATCAGCAACATCTTTATGGAGTTAATCGAAGCGTATTATATTTTTCCCGAATTCCCTTCAATAACTTGACTTAGATACGTTGACGACGTTTTTGCTTTAGTACCCAGGAACATTGATACAGATATAATTTTAGAGTTTATTATCAACATCCAAAGTGATATCAAGTTTACAATAGAAAAATCAATAGACAATAAACTAAACTTTTTAGACCTACCAATTACTTGGAACATAGACCAACCTCCGTTATTCAATATTTACCGAAAACTAACTTCAAATCCATCATATATAGATTGGTTCTCGGCTCACGACATTTCAACAAAAATTGTAGTATTAAGTAATCTCTTCCTGCGGGCTTACAGGTTATGTAGTCCTCAAAACCTGGACCAAGAAATAAAAACATTAAAAAAAACAGTTTTCATAATTTAAAATACCCTGATAATTTTATAAATAAATCACTACGAAAAGCAAAAAATAAATACCTTCAACTAAATACCAACAAAAAATCCTTTTCAAATATTCTACCAATACCAAATTAACAAAAAAAAATGTCATTAAAGAATATATACCAGATACCATAAAAGCTGTCAAATCCAATAACAATACTGAAATATGCATTAAAACCAAGTCAAGACAACATAAACAAAAACTCCGGTATATACAAAAAAAACTGTAACAACTGCGCAAATAAATACATAGGGGAAACCAATAATTTTTAAATAAAAATTCTACCAACACAAAAATGACTTAAGTTACGATAAGCAGACATCATCATTACTAAGACACCGGGAAAATTTTAACCACAACATTAATATAAATTCACCCACCTTTATTAAAACACAGAAATCAGAAAAATAACAATCATTTATCATAAAAAAACAGTACAAATTTTAATTTACAGAAAGGAGAGATAACAATAGACGAAGTAAGCAACAAATATCTAAAAGAATCGAAATCCCTCACAAATCTACTAAAGAAAGTTTAAAAGAGAGGAACAGAGTCACATCAGGAAAAGAAATCACCAAAGACCATGTAGCCAGAAAAAACAAAAGTCAAAATCACAATCAAAAATAGCTTTAGAGAATCAGTCCTGAAGAGGTGAGACGAGAATGTTCCAAGAAAGCTTGAATTATTAAAAATAGTTTTTCTGTTAGTGCTGTAATTTATTATATTTTTTGAAAAATGTGTTTTCATAATTAAAAACTGAAAAAAAAATTCTTTAGATTAAAAATAAAAATATTTTCGCACTGCTGCTAAAAGTTTGCTGTAAATCTAGCTGCTACGATCCATATCCGGATCAATATTAATTGGTTTTAAAATTTCTATTTCCTCAAGAATTCACTAAATTCCTTCTTTGAGATTTCCTTTAAAGTGTTAAGTGTTTCAATCTTGTAAAGTGTAGACGTGTTTAAAAGTGCTCCTAGTTGAAAGTTTATCTTTATTTTGTTATTATTATGTTGTGCTGTGTTTAGTGAAAGTGTGTTTATTCAAATCATATTTAGTTTTAATTGAAAGTTTTATTAAATTGCATCTCTCGGCAATTAATAAATAATTTATTCGTTTTGGTGAGGTCTGCGCTTGGCGTTTTAAAAGATAAGTTTTAGTTTTATTTTTTTTTTCATTTTTTTAGTTGTAGTTTTTAACAAATTTCAATATTGCCTACCCGAGTTTAGTAAAGTTGTATAGGTTTAAGTTTTATTTTTTTGATTCTATGGTAGTATGTTTTTATTTAATTTTAGTATTTAAATTTTTTTAAGTTAGTATTTAGAGTGTGTTTAGTTTTTATCCCGATTTCTTTGTTTTTGTCTGTTTTTTTCTGTTGTTCTTATTTTTGTGTGTGTGAAAGATGGCAGATCTGCGTAGGCGCGGGCTTCACATTAACTTTACCAACATCCGCGGCTTAAACTCTAACTTTTCCTCAAAAAAGTCAAAATCACAATAAAAAATTGCTTGATAGAATGACGAGAATGTTCCACGAAAACTTGACTTATTAAAAATAGTTTTTCTGTTAGTGCTGTAAGTTATGTATTTTTGGAAAAATGTGTCTTCATAATTAAAAACTGCAAAAACTTCTTTCGATTAAAAATAACCTCAAGGGCTAAACCAATATAGTATATATATATATATATATATATATATATATATATATATATATATATAGTTATATATATATATATATATATATATATATATATATATATTAATAGTGATAGTTATTAATAAGTGTTAATATTAATGTTATTGATAATAATGCTAGTAGTGATGGTTATATTAGTGAATTTAATACTGTTGTAAATATCAACTTCAATGTTGTTGTTAGTAATAACAGTAATGCTTATTATGGTAGTTATATATATATATATATATATATATATATATATATATATATATATATATATATATATATATATATATATATATATATATATATATATATATATATATATATATATATGTAATACTGAAGACAGTGACCCACCCATTTTTAGACCAAAAATTTTCAGAGTTCAAACGATATTAAATTCAATATATATATATATATATATATATATATATATATATATATATATATGAGTTATATATATATATATATATATATATATATATATATATATATATATGAACGTATGAAGATTTTCTTTGCATGGTTATAGGGCGACAGGGCTAGCAACCCGGTCCTTTCCTTCTGCTTGTTTTACTCTTGGACCAGCGTTGGATTCGTATGCGCCTAGAAGCACAATCATCTGGAGAACCCTGGGAGAGATTTGAGGCCCAATGGAAGATGCGTTCTACTCGCTGAAAGAACCCGACCTGAGAGCTTTAACTCGAGGACTGGCGTCGGAAACCATTACGCCAAGAAGTGGTTTTCTAGAATGTTCTAAAGTTAAGAGTTTCGGGCC
>JABUQX010108031.1:52500-60000 GCA_015478945.1 Trachelipus rathkii
AATATATATATATATTATATATATATATAGTTAGCAAGTATATATATATATATATATATATATATATATATATATATATATATATATATATATATATCAGTTATATATATATATATATAGATTTAAATTTATTAAAAATATTAAAATATACGAAATCATGTTAAAATTGAGTTTGTATCATAAAATCGGGGCGAAATCGGGACTCTCTCTAAATCGGGACAAGGGGTTCAAAAAAAGGACGTCCCGGCTAAATCGGGACGATTGGTAACCTTATATATATATATATATATATATATATATATATATATATATATATATATATATATATATATATATATATATATATATATATATATATATATATATATATATATTAAAACTAACCTATTTTTACTATTACGACTGTTATTATAATTATTATACTATTTTTGATAGATTTTAAGTAATTATAATTCTACAACCATAAATTATTTATCGTTTGATTAAAAATTGCGTCAGGCTTTGTCATGTAGCTCAAATAAAATTTTAAATTCTTTCAATATCGTACGAAAAGGATATGCCATCAAATTTTTTGGTTCCTTATATATGATTTATTAAGTTTTAATCTATTACGAAAAATAACTATATTAAATAACCATATTTATTTAGAATTTCAAAAACTAATTTTCATTTTTAAATATTAAATTCTTCAATTTTCGAAGATATTTTACGTCCGCCACTTCTTTCTATATGATTCTGGTAGTTCTTCGGCGGCTTTCTTTTTATTACATATCGTACGTAAAATATGACGTTGCATAAATTTTACTTTTTCATATACAGGTTTCTTTCAGGCTGATTTTTTTTTTTAGATATATAATTAAAAATTATTTCTATTATACGTTTAAATCCAATTTTATTACCTACAGCAGTGGTTCCCAAACGTTTCCTAGTCCCGACATCATTGATTAATTCAGAATCGGACGTTGGGTGCGGTGCCTATGTCAAGTTCTAAGTACGTTTTACGATTTACAAAATAGGGGAAACAAATTATTTAATTAAATGGTTGAGTAGAAATAAGTTTTTATTTATTTAATTAAATGGTTGAGTATATAAATAAATACAAAACGTATTCAAGATCATAGAAAAATGTAACTGAAGAAATTAAACTTCCTTTGATTAATGGGATGGATGAGCCTGTTGATCACCGCACATTTTCTCAAATCTTGATATCATATTGGAGACATTTCGTTCTTCACAATGATTTTCGAGCGATACTTAGTTTTTATCACAGCGACTGCCGAAAACCCAGATTCGCACAAATAAGTCGCAAATGGAATTAAAAGTCCTTGAGCTTTACCACTTAGAAAGGGATATTCATCTTTCACTGATATCCAAAATTCACTTTATTCCATAATTCTAAATTATGTTATGCAAATTAAGTGTTAAGTGCATAAATTATGTTAAATTAAAATGTTGCATGTTAAATTATGCAAGACAGATCGATATGATTCTCTACTTCTGCAACAGTAAATTCAGATGGAGCAATGATATTAAATGGATCCTAAATCCATGTAAATTTATCGATATTATCCTTTTGAAAATATTTCTCAACCCCAGTGATAAGTGTTCTTTAAAAATGGATTTCATATCACGAGAGAAAACAACTCGGTTTTATTTTTCTTATAAAAGCCAAAGTTTTCTCCATCTCCTTTAAAAGGTGCATGTATTTTTTCCCTGCAGCGAGAGATTCCGATCATTCAGCTTTTCAAAAATATCAAGTGTGCTAGTTTTACCAGAAAATCTTTGTTCACAAAATATTCGCTATATTTGTGGCCTTTCTCTTTAAGGAAAATATATATTTTTTGGCTCAGTTCATACGTACGAGCCGATACATTACCACGAGAGAGCCATCGCGAAGTATTGAATGAAGTACAATAAAGACGTGTGCTCAAATTCAATATCACATAGCTTTTTGAAAAACCTTGCCTTCAGAGGCCGTTTTGATAAAAATTATCACATTCACTACACATTCTAAAGACCATGTTCAATGTAGGACTCGTATTTTGAAGCGAGTGCTTCTCTATGAATAATGAAATGAGTCCACAGTGTGCATCAGGGGCTTTGCTTCGAATGCACTGCAACCAATGCACTGCCCACTAAAATTATTTTCGGATAGCATTGATACGGTACCTAAACAAAGGAGGTCTTCCACAATATTATTACTTTCTATAAACTGTACGTAGCAAATCAAATTATTATTATTATTATTATTATTATTATTATTATTATTATTCTTATAGCGTAGCGAGATCTAATTTCACAATTCCTTCCTTTAATTTTCCAAATGATTGATCATTGAGGTTCTCCGCTATGCTGTATTTGGCGACTGATGGTGTCATTGGACAATGACTTTTTTGAAAAGCGCTTCCCAGCAGACTCCCAATCATGATGTTCACCATATCTACAACAGCCGGTAGAATGAGGCTTCTTACATTTTGCGATTCTATGTGCCACCTTGTAAGATTACAGCCAAAGCATGTTTGGTGCTGATGCAGCTTAATTAAACTAGCCTTTTGTTGATTTACTTCCTTTAACTTTCTTGGCAAATTTAGTCACGAGATTACTAGCCAACTGGTATGATTTGCTTTCTAATTTTCATGCACAGTACACAATGCGGCCTCTCTTCAATACTAACCCCTGTCCGACTTAAACAAAGTCCAAAATAACTCATACATATTTTCGATGTTTATGCTTCATAGTTTTGCCACTAATTGGCGGTTTGTCTTCTTATTTTCAGTCTCACAACACTTATTAGTGTTTAGGAGAAACAGATCCATTTTTCAAAATATATACGAGAAGAAATACTTAAAAATTACCAAATTCAGCTTGGCACTTGCCTAGCGATATATATATATATATACTTATATATATATATATATCTTATATATATATATTATATATACTAATATATATATATATATATATATATATGGCTTTATAGGCCCCTATAATATATGGATTGTAGGCCTATATATTTTGGCGTAAATTTTTTATTAATTTGTTTTTGAAAAAAAGAAAAAAAAGCTATTTTTATTATTACTGATAAAAAAAAGGTTAAAATCATGATTAAAATATTTGAAAACAGAAATAAATTATTAACATTTGTCTTGACATAATTTAATCACACAACAATATTCACTTAACACAATTCATTTCAATACCAAGACCGCGCGAAACCAAAAGCTGTTTATATACGAGCAGAAAGTACCGATAACGTTAAAAAAAAAAACGTCCGAATTCGTTCGTTTACTTCGATTTATTTTTCTTTTAAAAATCTGCCATTATTTTATTCGAACATTAAATTGCATACGGAAATAAAGTTAAGAAATTTTTCTTATGTTTGGTGTCACCTCTGTATGAAAGTTGTGACACCCCAAGGTGCCGCGGCACACACTTTAGGAACCACTGATCTACATTACATATTTTCATTTGTATTCTTTGTAAGTGTTTTGTTCTTTGGAATGGTTTTATTTGTTGTTGTTTTTTATGTCAGCCAGTAATCTCCTCTTTAAATTGTTTTAGTTTGGTTTTTACTTATTAATTTTTAATGTTCTTTTAGATAACGATTTCTTTTATATAATATATATTTATTGTCTATTTAAGAGGCAGTGGATGATTATAACTAAATTTACTAAAATGTATTCTAATTTTAAAAAAAATTAAGTTTACTTTGAATCTGTGACGATTGCAAGTAAGCCATTTCGAATATATTTTTCAGTTTTTTTTTTCATTTTAACATGAAGATTTAGAAATATCTTATATCTTCTAATCTTATATCTCACCAAACTCCATGCGCGACCCCCCGAAATATCTCCTTTGAACCTTGGATCTTGGTTAGCAATTCCTCTATTTTAGATTCTGCTAAAACTCTTCCACATTTCGGTGGATCTTTTTCTTTCGTGCTAAACATATGAAATCTTTCGACAAACTCTGCCACAAAGCTATAATTTCTCCCGTTTCAGTTATTCTATGAGTGCTATTGCAGGTAGCTATCATTTATTCTTTAAATATAAACATAGTGTTGCTCCTCAGAATTCTGTTCTACCCCAACTCTTTTTTTTCTATTCTGCATCAAAAATATATCTGTTACTCTGTCTTCCCTCCACTCTTAAGCTGATAACTCCACCATTCATCATTACTCCTTCCAATTTGAAAAGACGACTCATCAGTAGCAAATAAATGGTGCAAGAAGGGTAGCCTTGAAGCAACAGATCTCTCATCTTTCTCGTACTTATAGTTGTGTTGAAGAAAACATGGATGTTTTCAATGAATCAATAACTCAGCTTCTCCATCTATCAAATTGACATGATCTTTCCACATAATTGTAATATTTTTTGAGAACACAACTCTAACCTTCTTTTGTTCTTAATATTCTTGATGTTTTCTTTTCTTGAGATCTTTCTTAGAAGGATCATATCATGTTCTTTCCAACAGGTTTCTAGGAAATTGGGTGTTTCAAGGATCCTTCGAAACTTCTCATCACCCCAGTTGCTAGCTCTGCATAGAGGCGTTATGGGCCCTTGAATAAAGTAGGATTCACATATTTTGTGTGGTTCCACATATATTTGCTTCTCCTTGAAGAAGTATAATCCTAGGAACCTGTCGAGTTGTTAACCTCTACTCTAACTAACGTTCTCTAATCAGTCTCTCCGTCGAACTGTTTGCATCATTCTCATTTATGGCTATTTTCATATTACAATGGACAATCGATAATCTGTTACTCTCTAGTCGAGTAACCTCCATCCTTTTAAGGAGAGCTTACTGCGACTCGTAATTTCCAGTCTCATCCCTTTTTCCTTCCAACTCAGACTTAACTGCTATGCTCAATCTTACATGTACTCTACTGGTAAAGTCTGTCAACACACTGACTTTGTCTACTTTACGAGCTTCTTTTGATTTGCACAATTTCAAGCTGTCTCCTGTCGGAGCAGGTCAGTTGCAAAATATTTGGCCTTGGTTTCCAATTTTTCAAAATTCGGTGGAATTTGTTAGCTTCTAGCACTCTGCACATGGAGGATCTATATATATTATATATATATATATATATATATATAGTATTATATATATATATATAACTATATATATTTTAGATACATAACTATCAAATCATATAGTATGTATATGATATATACATCACTGTCTCACCCTAAAGAAAATTATAAAGAGAAATTTTAACTAGAGAATATAAATATTTATCTTCTCATCAAGCAGTGGCGCTGCAAAATGATTAAAAAAACAGTTAATTAAACAGTTTGATGCTTTCTAATGGTCACATATATATATATATATATATATTTTATAGGTTCATATATATATATATATATATATATATATATATATATATAATATATAATATATATATATATATATATATATATATATATATATACTTAACGTCCTCACCCCTCTTCTAGACATCCTACAGACATCCCTATCGTGTGGGGGAGAAAGAATTTCCCCCATCGTATGTCCTGCGTGTCGTAGAAGGGCGCTAAGGGACGGTGGATAGTTGGGTTGACTGCCCACTAACACTTATTTTTTGCTAGGAATGCTGATGAATGCCTCGGAGATGGTCGTGATCGCCGTACGAGCCTTCTAATTTTCGGCGAAATTGAATGAATCGTATGTTTACATGAAACTCAGTTTTAACAATGTTGAGGAGAAGAAGAGAGAGGTGATGGATGTAATTTAGAAAGGGGAAATTTGATTTGCTCCCTGTGACTTAAAGAAAGATGAAAGGAAACGGGTGAAAATGAAGTGGTGTGGTGGTGAAATGTGTGGTGAGCTGGTGTGGTAGGACTGAGGGGGGAGGGGGGGTTGCATTACTGCTATAGATTCAATAAACACATAATAGCTCTCATCATTTGTCGTTTACCCTGGATATCTTTAGTTAAAAAAAATTGACATTTGGCAACCTTAACGTTCACTCGTAGCGATGCAAGCTCCTTCGTTCTTCTCAAAAAATAATCATTATCATACATTTTTCAACCATTTTTAACACTTTAAATTTTATTTCAATATCCGAATATTATTTTTTTTTTTAATTTCAATTGCGCAAAAATTCTTGATTATAAATTTTTATTTATTTTTCCTGTAGATGTTATAGTTTTTTTGTTACATGCATGTTTCTTTCGGGAGGATGACCTATATATATATATATATATTATATATATATATATTATATATATATATATATATATATTATATCTATATATATAATATATATATATATATATATATATATATATATATATATATATATTTATATATATATATTTCTGTAAGTATATATAATATGCATTATGAAAAAATTTGGGTGTTATTATTATCATAGCTGATAGCATAACCATTGTGTATTTGAGTCTCGTGAGAGCAGGTAATATATCATAATTCGTTGAACGTATGCAGCAAGAAAGGCCTGAAAGAAAACTTCTGAGAGCAACAGGTCAACTCATGAGAATAATGGCAACTATTTTTTAATTGAAAACAAAGTCTGGCACATAAATAATGATGTGAAGATAAAAGAGGCTTTTATGTTATCTGAAGAAGAAATTATGATGTCGAGTCTGTCAGTAATTAAAATGTAAATGAATGAGTATTCGGTATGTCTGCTTTCTAAATGAAGACGAGAGAGAGAGAGAGAGAGAGAGAAGAGAGGAGAGAGAGAGAGAGAGGGAGAGGAGAGAGATGAGAGAGAGAGAGAGAGAAGAAGAGCGAGAGAGAAGAGAGAGAGAGAGGAGAGATAGAGAGGAGAGAGAGAGAGAGCGAAGAGAGAGAGAGAGAAGAGAAGAGAGAGAGAGAGGAGGAGAGGGAGAGAGAGAGAGAGAGAGAGAGAAGAGCGAGAGAGAGAGAGGAGAGAGAGAGAGAGAGAGCGAGAGAGAGAGAAGAGAGAGGGAGAGAGAGCCGAGAGAGAGAGAAGAGAAGAGCGAGAAGAGAGAAGAGAGATGAGAGAGACGAGAGAAGAGAGAGAGAGAGAGAGAAGAGAGATGAGGAGAGGAGAGAGAGAGAGGAGAGAGAGAGAGAGAGGAGAGAGGGAGAGAAGGCAGAGAGAGAGAGAGAGAGAGAGAGAAGAGAGAGAGAGAGAGAGAGAGAGAGAGAGAGAGAGAGAGATGAGAGAGTGGCGCTTTTTTTAGGAGAGAGATTTTTAAATGAAAATTTTGTTATAAACTTTCAAGTATTTTAAAACCTGCTTTAATAGTTTGCTTAAAGTAGACTTTTTAACTGTTCTTGCTAAGCGCAATATGTTTGAAGTAATTTATTGAATAAAAATTTTTTTTCTTTAGAATATTATCACTAGTTTTAACCTGAAGTTGAACATAATATAAAGGATCAACGAAACTAAAATTTTAAAGTCTGATATTTTGCTTCTTGGAAATCTAAAAATATACCAAAAGTGTATGTATTTGAACTTAATTATTTTGCTTCATTATATATATATATATATCTATATTATATCTATAT
>JABUQX010108032.1:0-2500 GCA_015478945.1 Trachelipus rathkii
TGCATAAGGTTATGTTAGGGTTTGGTGTTGCACATTATTTCTACATCAGTTGATGCTAAGGTTAAGCTTTTTTTAACGTGTGAAAAACTTTGTTCGTAGGTATATATACACGTGGTCAGTGTTATAAAGAACTAGTTTTATGTGTGTTTATTCAAATGCTACCTCGATGGTGTGAATTTGGAATCAATAGATCAATAAGATCAATAGATCAATAGATGTTGATAGGGGTGGGGTTTTGATTTACTGATATTACTGTTTTTACAGCTTTGGTATATGTAAAATGTAAATTTTTTTTTGTTATAAACATAAAAAGAAATAAAATTTAGTAAAAAACAAAAGTTTTAAAAGAAATAAATTAAAAATTAAAAGTTTTTAAAAAAAACAAAAAAAGTTTTAAATGAAATGAAATTAAAAAATAAATAAAAGTTTTTTTTTAAAAAACAAACGTTTTAAGGAAATAAAAATAATAAAAGTTTTTTAAAAAACAAAGAGTCTTAAAGAAATGAAATTAAAATAATAAAAAAATACAGCTCTATACTGATATGGTAAATGAATATTTAACTCATAAGCTTCATACCTGTTCATTCGTAGGCAATGTTAGTTACTTTACTGCTGTTTAAGTATGGAACTTTGTTATTGTTAGCATTTTATTCGAGCGGGAGTATGTTAGGTTTTGTCATTCTGCGTTATAATCTTAGTTCAGGCTATGATATTTTAGCTTTATTGATGTAAAACTTTGTTACGTCAGCATAAATTGTTTGATCTTTGTATAAAGAACTTGGTTTATGGTAAATTTATTGTTAGAGTGTTACTAATGTTAATGTAAAATAACAGGGATATGTCAGAGATATGTTGTGAAAAGTATGAATAGGGTACGTTTTTTATGCAATGTTAGTTACTTTTACTGTTGTTAAGTATGAAACTTTAAATTATGTTGAACTGTTTTATTCGTGTTTAAGATGTGTTAGGGTTGCTGGTGCACCTTATATTCTTAGGACAGATTATATGTTAGCTTTATTGATGTGAAATCTTTGTTGCATTAGCGTATTTTCGTTGGTCAGTATGATAATTATGTTAGGTAATGATAAATTTTTGTTAAATGTTACTATGTTAGTGTAAAATAACAGTGATACGTTAGAGATATGTTTAAAAAAGGGTGAACTGAGTACGTTCTGTATGCTGCGATAGTTACTTTCCTGTTGGTTAAGTAATGGTACTTTGTTATGTTGACTGTTTATTCGTACATAAGGTATGTTAGGTTTGTCGTTGTACATTATATTTCTAGTTCAGGTTATGATATTTAGCTTTATTGATGCGCAAACTTTGTTACGTTAGCATATTTTCCATTGGTCAGTATGATAATTAGGTAGGTTTGATAAAATTTTTGTTAAATGTTACTATGTTAATGTAAAAATAACAGTGATATGTAAGATATGTTTGAAAAAGGGTGAATAGGGTTCGTTTTGTATGCAACGTTGGTTATTTTCTTGTTGTTAAGTATGGTACTTTGTTAATGTTGACTGTTTATTCGTATTTAAGGTATGTTAGGTTTGATGTTTTACATTATATTCTTGCATCAGCTTATGTTATGTTAGCTCTATTGATGTGGAAACTTTGGTACGTCAAGATATATTCGAGGATTAGTATAAAAAAGAACATATTTTTTATGTTATGTTTATCCAAACTGATACTCGAAATATGAACTGGAGTCAACAGATCAATAGATCATACCCCATAGACAAGGGGGGAGGTAGGGTGGTTTGATTTACTGATTCAATGATTTACCGTTTTAGAGGTATGTAAAAACAATTTTTACGTTTATAACATAAAAAGAATAAAAATTTTAGTAAAAAACAAAAGTTTTAAAGAAATAAAGTTAAAAATTAAAGTTTTAAAAAAATAAAAAACTAAAAGTTTTAAAGAAATAAATTTACAAATAGCTTAAAGTTTTTTAAAACAAAAAGTTTTAATGAAATAAAGTTAAAATAAAATAAAAGTTTTTAAAACAAAAAGAAAAAAAGATGTGAAAGGCAACGTTCTATATGTTTTGCTAGTTACTTGACCTGTTTTTAAGTAATTGAACTTTGCTAATGTTAGCTGTTTTATTCGTGGTTTAAGGTATGTTAGGTTTTTTCGGTGTGTGTTATATTCTTGGTTTGACTATTGATATGTTAGCTTTGTTAAGGCAAAAACTTTGTTACGTTAGCATATATCCGTTGATCAGTATGATAATTAGGTACGGTGATGGTAATATTACAGTGTTAATACGAAAATAGTAATGATATGTTAAGAGGTATGTTTGAAAAAGTGTGAAATAAGTTTACGTATTGTATGCAAAGTTAAGTTACGTTCAGTTGTTTAAGTATTGAACTTTGTTAATGTTGGACTGTTTATTCGTGTATAAGAGGTGTTAGGATTGTGAGTGTACATTATGTTCGTAGTTCATATGATCCTATGTTTGCTTTATTAATATGAAAACTTTGTTACGTTAGCATATATT
>JABUQX010108032.1:7500-12500 GCA_015478945.1 Trachelipus rathkii
TTTTCACTGTTAACGGGAGTTGTATCACATATGATCATTTTAATCACTGGCCAAGCATCATAATCATCAATAATAGTCTTTAACGCATCATATACATCTTGTGAAGAACCACTATTGCATCGTACTACTCCAAGTCTAATTTCCCTTGTTACACTGGTAAGACAAACAACCTGGTACTCTTTTTTTGATAGTCTTTTGCCATCGAAGTGAAAACAAAAATCACTTTCTTCCTTCAGAAGTTTTTAAATTTGATTCACCTTTTTTCTGCATTTCTAATGACTCCCCGCCATACACCTGATTGTGTTGGTGTTGGAAGAGTCACACCTTCTTCAGCAAGACTTGCACAGACCTTTGGAGCTTTATTCGTTGATAAGGAAAGGCGAGTCACTAAAGTTGTAGCTTGCTTTGTCACAGATGGTTTTTTTCTCTTAGATGTCTCTGTATCAGAAAAGCTATCAGTGGTGCTGCTTTCACTGTTGCTTGTTTCGCTCTGTACTTCCATATCATGTGAACTAGTGCTTGGTTCATGTAATACTGGTAAAAGTCGTAGTCTTTTTGAAGGATGAACTGATGACGCTGGCGCGGGCTTATGAATAACATACCCAACTTTACCGTGAGACTCTATTTGTTTATGATGAAGCTCTTTATCCTCCTTAGAAAGCCACGTACCATGAATATTAGTTATGTCAAAAATATTTTGTAAATCATTCAAAAACGCTTCTGACGGCCTACGTTGAATTTTTTCATGCAAAGTTAGAAGTTTCTTTACTCGTGCATGTATGGCTTGCTGACTGAGGATAGGAAAGCTGAACTTTTCCCATAGCTTAGTTAATTCCTTGGTGATTTGTTTAATTCTAGTACTTTTAAGTTTGCTTTGTTTCAATAGCGAGTAATATCTCCCCAAAATATGACGCCGTTGAGGAAGCCTCGTGAACGTAGTTAAACATTCAACTTGAGGAAATTCACGTCGCATTCTATACAAAGAGGATGGTAAATTTGAAGCCCATTTTTTAGCATTCTTTTTCACAGCATCACTTGACTTTAAATACGACATGTTTTACAAATTAATGTTTGCTCTTTTATTAATAACAATTACACAAAAGTAGCATAAATAAACAGGTTTTCGATGGAAATTTGAAGTGACAAAAACAAAATTTATGTAAGTTGCTCAATGCATATCCTAACGTCACAGAACTCACGATGAGACTGATTTGCTCTTCCACCGTTCTTCGTTTTAGTTATTTCAGGAAGGAATTAAGCTCGTGTTCTGATCGTACAAACATTTATTTACAGGGTAAATAAGCGTAAAGGCTCTGGCAAGAGGTACATATTCAAATAGTAATTTTTCTCAATAAATCTAGGTTGAGGTTTTCTCCCCTCCCCTCGGTGGGGGATGTTTTTCAACTTGACATGCAAATCATTTCAATTTTTGTTATCAATATATAAAAGCTCATTTCATGATATAGCAGGAATTTTAAAATTCTAAATTTTTTTTTTTTTTTAATATATATATAATATTATATATATATATATATATATATATATATATATATATATATATATATATATATATATATATAATATATTTTTTATATATATTATAATTTATATTTAGATATTTTCTATATATATATTATATATAAATGTATAGTATAATATATATATATTATATATAATGCATAAAAAATTGCCAAAGTTAATAAGTAAAATGAATAAACATTATTAATTAGCATGTGTTAACCTCAAAACCTGGATAAATAACTAAAAAAAATACATTTTAAAAGAAAAATTATTAATAATAAATAATAATAATATAATAATAATAATAATAATAATAATAATAATAATAATAATAATAATAATAATAATAATAATAATAATAATAATAATAATAATAATAATAATAATAATAAATAATAATATAATAATATAATATAATAATAATAATAATAAAATAATAATAATAATAATAATAATAATAAGGGTCATGTAAATTTTCTACGAACAGAGTTTTAAGGTGAGGGAATTTTTACGACGATGAGGTAAAAATCAAATAGAAAGGGAAAATTTTAAGCTTACCTACGCTAAGATGCGTCTTTATTGTTTGCTACGAAAAAAGAATTTATTAATTTTAAGCACCGGTGTTGCCGGGAGCCCGCGGGCGGTCTGCAGTGCATTCGCGGAAATGTGTATGCCACCCTACGGTATTTGTTAATTAAAAACAAAAAGTGTTATGGTTTCTACCATTCATTGAAATAAAAGAAGGACATCAAATTTAAACTGAAATAAATTGCCTAAGCTTACTTATTTTTTATAAGCTTAGGTGTGAAGCCCAAAAAAATATATACCATTTCTTTTTACTTTTTCTAATATTAATTAAATTACACAGAAAATTCAACATTTATAAAGAAAGTTTGTGTGTTTTTCTATTTCATAAGATTTTTCTCTTCTGATTTTCTGCTTTCATTTGAAAACCATTAATTTGTGCGCAGAATTTGCCATGATCCTTAATAATAATATTAATTAAATAACAAATCAATAATTAATTATAACTAGAGTAATAATGATGAATGAGAGAAAAAATAATAATATCCAATAAATAATAGATAATAATAATAATATATATTATATTATATATAATTAGTATATATATATATATATAGTATAGTATAGTCAATATTATATATATATTATATTATATATATATATATGATAATATATATATATATATATATATATATATATATATATATATAAATATATATATATATAATATATCTATATATATAAATATTATATATTATTATAATACCTATATATTATATATATATATATAATATTATTATATTATATATATATATATATATATATATATATTATATATATATATATGTATATATATATATTATTATATATTATAGTATTAATTATATATATATATATATATATATTATATATATAATATATATAATATATATATATATATAAGAGTATATATATATATATAAATATATATATATATGATATTGATAATTTAATCTGCAATTGACGCAGGTCTATATTTAAAGATATTGTTTATCCCCTGGAGGCGACACAAAATTAAATGATTTATCAAGATAAAATACTTTTATTTATACACTGCACTATTATATATGAATACAGAGATAATATAATTTTTTCACAATAATAAGCTTGAGTTTTTAGTTGTAAGAGTTCGAGCTTTCGTTCCCGTGGCGGGCAACATCGTCAGGAACTGGTGAGCGGAATGAAGTATTGCTATGATTACAGCTCTGTATTCTGGCAACTTGGTGTAAAATTGGGAGGAACAGAGTAATTATTTAGATGAGTTGGAGGTAATTTTTAAGTTTGTAAGATTTATTTAAATATGAATTAGTAATGTCGTCTATGTATGGAACTCCGGCTAAAGTATTGTAATTTTGGGTGTTTTTTATCAAAAAGGACTCAATGGTTTTTCGTATTGTGGTATTTTGTATGGGAATTATGAGTTTAGAGGATGTAATGTTAATTGAGTGATTATGTTTTCTCAATTGCAGATTAATTATCAATAAATATGCCCCCCGATAATTTCCATGAGGCAAAAGAATTCCTATCAAACAATTACCTAATAAAGAAGGCTTTTTACAAGTACGCCGACTCTCTTACAACGGCAAACCTTACAAAAAATAATTTGAAGTTTCTCACATCCTGCCTATCGGACTGTGTTATACCTAAAAGTTACATCCCTGCATTCATCTACGTCGACAAGCATGCCCCATTTCCAACCATCTATCAAGACATACTCAAAAATCAAATAAAAGGCATAAAAGAAGAAATCAAAACCAAATACCGAATAAATTACCACAACTTCAAAAACTTCCAACAGATTTTCTACAATCAACAATTAGACCTTAACCTATTCACCGAATTAATTGATTACGCTCATAAAATAACAGATAAGAAAACCAAACTCCGAGATATTCATCATAAAAATAAACTAGACAACCTATTCAAGAATAGTAACTGGACAAAAAACTCGAATGCAGATAACCTAGTTAACCTATCCGACTACAACCTATCCCACACTGAATCTACATTATTAGGTTATGGTTTAAATTTCGCCATCAACAACAACGAACCCTGGATTCCGTTACTGAACAACTTCAATTACTGGAAAACAAGAAATAAAGATGAAAAAATTAATCCCGATATACTTTTTGGTATTCTTCTACAATTACAATCAACTGCCCAAAATAAAATCCGTTACCCTCGCCGTTTCCATACAGCCCTGTCCAAATTACGTAATAATAACCACATTACCATTTCAAGATCAGATAAAGGAAATAAAATAGTCATAATGAATACCACTGATTACAATAACAAAATAACTCAATTACTCAATGACACCACAACATACACCGAAATACGTACTGATCCCTTAAAAAATTCACAGGCGTCTTTCAACAAATCCCTCACAAAAATCTTACCCAACGACACAAATCTCCAGACCTTGTTTAATTCATATCTTCCCACTTTGTCTAAATTTTACGCTATCCCGAAAATTCATAAAGAAAACCTCCCTCTTCGCCCCATCATATCCAATATAAATTGCATCACCTACAAATTAGCAAAATGGCTCTCCAAAGAACTTAATTCCCTCATAGGACACATTTCCACCTCACATATTAAAAACTCTCATCATTTTATTCAAAAAACAAACTCCATAATTTTTTCCAATTATAACATCGTCAGTTTTGATGCCATTTCCTTATTCACCAATGTCCCCATAAATGACACATTACAACTCCTAGAAAATCATGTCACTACACATAATATATCTTTCACATTACCATTTCCCATCATCAAGTCTCTTATATTATTAATTTTAGAACATGCTTATTTCAAATCACAAAATAAATATTATAAACAAATAAAAGGCCTCAGCATGGGATCCCCCCTCTCCCCCACATTAAGTAACATATACATGGAGTTAATAGAACAAT
>JABUQX010108032.1:27500-30000 GCA_015478945.1 Trachelipus rathkii
TTGAGGAATAACAGATCAGAAGGAACACTTCGTGATTATTTATTGTACAGACTACTGATAGTCTGTTGGAATCCTCTAGTGACTTGGAAGTGATATAGAATCCAGAAGGCTTTGTAATCGTTTATTGAATTGTCTACTGATAGTCTGTTGAAGTCTTCTATTGACTTGGAAACGATTTGGAACCAAATAGACTTCGTGAATATTTGTTGAACTTTTGTATCTGAAGTAGTGGTCTACATTGTGAAGTTATACCCTAGACAACTTAGTTTATATTATTTTGTGATTTGAATAAAAGAACTCCGGGGATTGTCACGTTTATTTATTGGCGGAAATCCCATCTTGTGACAATAAATTGGGGGCCTAGTCCGAAATAGTTTCTGAAGGAAAGTGAATATAGCGAACGTTGGCTTGTGCTTCTCAACTATGGATTACAATTCGCTGGCAAAAATTGCTCAAGAACTCGGCTTAAAGGGAAAAGAAGCTAGAGAGTTTATAAAGGAAGAAAGAGAAGCTGCTAAAGAAGCAGCAGAGAGAGAAGCTGCCATTAAAGCAGCAGAAAGAGAAGCTGCTAAAGAAGCAGCAGAGAGAGAAGCTGCCATTAAAGCAGCAGAAAGAGAAGCTGAAAGAGAAGCGGCAGAGAAACAAAGAGGACAAGCTGCAAGAGAAGAGAGACAAAGAGAAGCTGAAAGAGAAGCGGCAGAGAGACAAAGAGAAGATGCCAGACAACAAAGAGAACATGAGTTGGAGCTTAGAAGGATGGAACTACAAGCTGGCAATAATACTCAACAGCAAGTTGCAAATAACAATGATGTTAAGGCGAGGGTACCAAAGCTCCCTCCTTTCGCAGATAACAGGGACGAGATTGATTGCTACCTTGAACGTTTTGAAAGATTCGCAGAAATTAACGGATGGGATAGAGGAAATTGGGCGTCACACCTTAGCGCTCTATTGACAGGGAAGGCTTTAATAGCATATTCTCGCATCCCTAAAGAAGAATCAAAGGACTATGATAAATTAAAAAACGCCCTTCTACTATGTTACAACTTAACAGAGGACGGATATAGAATAAAATTCAGAAGTGCGAAGGCATACAACGACGAAAGGCCTATCCAGTTCATAGATAGATTGAAAAATTATGTAATGAAATGGACGGAACTGGCAGAGATTAACAAAGATTTTAATGATATTATCGACTTAATAGTAGCTGAGCAGTTTCTAAATACATGCCAGAAAGAACTCGCGACATTCTTGCGTGAAAGAAAAATTAACAAACTTGATATGATTGCTCAAGAAGCAGAGAATTATCTCCTGGCACATAATAAAAACTTGGCGTCAACAATTAATAAAGAAGATTCATCAAAGAAGGAGAGAAAAGATGCGAGTGAAAACTACGATCAGTTTGAAAGGCAAAAATATCCGACCACGTGTTTTGAATGCGGCAAGAAAGGGCACGAGGCCATCGATTGTAAAAATTACAACCCCTATAGGTGGAAAGATGCTAGTGAAAGCCGAAATCAGTTTGAAAGGCAAAAATATTCGATCACATGTTTTAAATGCGGCAAGAAAGGACACAAGACCATCGATTGTAAAAATTACAACCCCTATAGGAAAGACGATCAATATAGGAACTATAACAGTCGTCCCAGCAATAATTGGAGAGAGGAACCAAAGAGGGCGGCTGCCGCTATAACAAGTGAAATTAAGCAGCGAAATAAGGATGATGTTTCTGATATTACGCCAATACATAAAGATATGACAACTGATAAAGGCGTCGACCTCATGAAACACGTTGACAGTAACAATAGGATTGCTTTAGCGTGCGGCGAAACTGTACCTGTCGTCGGAGCCGCGTGCGTGAAGAGCAATAGCATAAGGCATAATATTCAGAATGCAGTGATGCCAGTTGTCAACGGGAAGATCAATGGAATGGCTGGGATCGTGCTAAGGGATACCGGTTGTGAATGTGTCATAGTCAAAAAGAAGTATGCGTCGCCAAACCAAAAGACCGGGAAGAGGAAACAAATATTGTTAATAGACAATACGATTAGAGACGCACCTGTGGTTGATATTGATGTTGATACACCCTACTACACGGGGCGTACTGAAGCTATAGCTCTTGACGACGCAATCTATGACTTGATAATAGGAAATATCCCTGGTGCGAGGAGTGCAGAAGACCCTATCGAAAGTGTGGCACTGTGTCGTGTGAGAATCGGACGATTCGCAGAAGGAAGAGGCCGCAGCGCATGAGGATACAATGGAGTACACTGACGGCCAAGTAGTAATGTCATACGCGGGCGAAACGACTGGCTTGCAAGAGGAAGTAACCGAGGCGCTTGATGACACATTAGAGCACCCGGTTGGTCAGGTGGCAATGCCACGCGCTAGTGCAAACAATTTACAGGAGGAAGGGTCAGCTGTATCTGAGATCGCCCAACAGCCATATGAGAACGAAGGAAAACCGGACGATATAAATACCGCGTGCGTAGGTGTAGTGGAT
>JABUQX010108032.1:35000-50000 GCA_015478945.1 Trachelipus rathkii
TTTGCTGCTTTAACTCTGCTTTACTGCTTTAACTTTCTGCTTTACTGTTAACTTTCTGTTTTACTGCTTTAACTTTCTGCTTTACTGTTTTTAACTCCCTATATTTATTAACATTATGTTTTCTTTTATATTTTTATTTTTTGTTTTTATTATTTTTATTTATTATTTTATTTTTATTTTTTTTTTTATTATTTTTTTTTTTATTTTTTATTTGTAATGTAAGAATAAAAACACACAGAGTTTCTTCTGTTATATAAACATTTTATTTTAATAAAATTGTGCGAAATTTTATTAAAACCTTTTTATATATACGAGTTTTATGGGTAGAATCGCATTTTCATTTTAAAGCATTTATTACATAATTAGAAACTATAAAATCATTGACATACAAATTTTTAGCATCAAATATATTTACAAGTTTATTAAAACATACATTATTTAAAAAGCATATAATGAAATAAATACAATAGACTCCACACAAATTAGAATATAAGGGTTGAACAGGGTAGGACATAGTTTTTACACAACTTACATTATTATATTTTAAAAATAAGGTGATATAATGATTATTCAATATAAATTTTAAGTTCAAAGAATCAATTATGTGAACTGCGTCGTTTTTTGTTCTATAAACGGAAATCCAATGTCCTGTTGAGGTGATGTGACGAGGCAATGTATTGAATATGAAGCAGGTATCCTTCTCCAACTTTACAGAGTTTATTTCGTTAATAGCAAACACTCCTAAAAAGCGAGGTTCATTTTTAAACACCGATTTTATTTCCTCTTCATTCATCTTTAGTAATTCAAAAGTACGTTGCGTACTCGGTCAATTTCAATGAGTTGAGGATGCTCAAGATAGACCACTACAGTGATGGGTGATTGTAGACTCGATCCAAAAGAGAGACTTAGTCCTAGGGTGCCCTTTCTCAAAATGTTTAAATGATAGGCGTTACAAGCTGAAAGGTCTGCAGTAAGATCATAGGCGTATAAATTACTATTCTTTGCGTATTCTTCAAGATTTAAGCCTGTCCCACTATCATTACATGATACAGTATTGGCTATTAAGTCGTAAAAAGGTCGAGTACAGAGAGATAGGTCTCCGTTGTATAACATTTCATAATCACGTCCGTGAGGCAGTCCATTCACATGTAAACTGATACCTCTAAGGCCGAAAGGTGTGAATTTATAGGGTGACTTTTTATAATTCCCGGAGTAGGCTTCATGTTCCACAATCCCTATTATTACTTTCTGTGGTAAATTTCCGTTCACAATGTTAGGGATATTGATGCTCGATAATCCTTGAGTGAAATTAAATATCTTGGTTTCAACTCTCTTAATAGGGTACTTTGCTGTAGTATTCAAAAGCGAATTTTCAATTTCCAAATGCTGTGGTGATAATTTCACTTTTCTGACATAGAGATAAGCCTCCAACAGTTTGAAAACAGGTTCTGGACATACAGCTGTAGCAGTAGGTTTACTTTTTATTTTAAGAGCAAATTTAGGATTTGACCGTGATAAAATGATTCTAGTATCTACAGATGGTAGAATGAGTCTTTCTTGAGAGAAGATATCGCCATTTAATCGTCAACCGTAAAATTCATAAGTATTATTTATGACTTTAGCTGCTTTATCTATATGTGCAGCTTCATTTTGAAACTATAAAAACCACATGATTTGAGATGAGATTGTTTAGCATCGTCTGAATAATTTAACAAATGTTCTATATAGCTTCTATAAGGATAATTAGCCACTGACGCACCTAGTGAAGTTCCGTTAAGATAGACTTCAACCTGCGTGAAACATGTATACAGGAAATTTGATTCTGTATATACTATAATAACTATATGGTCATCACCCGAAGGAAGATCTGTACCATCAGGTTTTGTCAATTTCGTTTTTACATATAAAAACACATTAGAGGGATCTAAGTACTGATCAGAAGTGCCTGGAATATTGAACTCTAGAGGAACATCTGTATTGGTAATTGAATGCAGAGGATTAATACTGATAAAGTTGGATTCGCTAACGCTAATCTGTGTAGGGTTCATGGAGAAGAGATCCAATTCACTCTTACAACAATCAGGACTAGAAGGATGAAGGAAATGCATCTTGTGCGAGTTCTGGTCGTATAATGAACATTTTCATGAAAAACATTACTTATATACAGTAATACACATCTCGTATAAAAGTTATCAGTTATTAAATAGCAAATACATCAATACATTTTTTCTTTAGAGGGTTTTTCCGCTTAGTCTTTTTCTTTATGACAATCTTCTTGATCCCCCGACCTTGTCCTGACATTTTACGTCTTATTTTACGCTTAACATCATCCAACATCTCATCTGAAACATTGGCTATACGTCTTTTTAATGCTGTACGAGGATTATTTCCTGCAGCAATATCTTGAATAGTATGCAAACTTGTTCTTATAGCTTTTTTACCTATATTCCCCACCTCTCCTGAGTAGAGGCCTTGCACTTCTCCACAGCTTTGCAAAAAAATCCACCAAGGCCATACCCCTCTGGCATTTTCGATCCTCTGAATACCCTTTCTTCGTCCATTATTACAGGAGTATCTTTCTTATACTATCTTTACACTGTGAGAGTATGTTAAGGAATGAAAAAATATATCTGACTACACCTCTTATATATATTCCATTATCCTGTAATTACTGCATCTGCTTCTTTCTAATATGAATTTTGCATAACAATGCGCCGTATGTAAATGGGAAGGGATTTCCTTCTACATCTTTTATATGCACACGTACAGAGTCAAAATTTGATCTATTCAGAGGTAGATAATGAACATTAGGAAATGTTATAACTTTACTCTCTTTGGGAAAATATACTACTCTTAATAAAGGAGCTTTAGTATTACCTACATATTGATGATCAATTATATTTGTATATACATAAGCCATACCTGGGTGGTTGAGCATCTCGGATGGCGTGCATGTATAATGCAGTACTCGATCTGCTTCATCTTTTTGTTCATGCCGAGTCATGGGGTTATTCTCCACAGATAGTATAACCCTCTTCAACATAGTAGGGATATCATGAAGTATATCCAGCTCAGCATCACGTTTACGAATATGTTTACGCTGCCATGGTGAACGTCTCAGAAAAAAACATATCACGGTCTCGTAGGTTTACACTTACTTTTGAACTTAAAGATATTATTACTTTATCTTCATATGCACGCATTTCAGTTTTGTATGCCAGATCTTTACACATAATACTCATATCAAAGAGAACGTTTAAATGACTGGCGCTGAAAATCGCAGGCACCATTTAAATGTGATACTCATAAGTAAATTCTTCAAGAAGTATTCATTTGGACCCCAATTCTGGACCCTAAGGTAGATCACGAGAGTATCTTGCACTTGTAATATAGTTTCAGCACATTCTACACTTCTGTACACAACATCCAGGTGGTTGCAGGAAAATTTTCTATGTCTGTATTTAATATCATTTCACATAATCCTACTTCGTATACCTCTCTTTCAAGTTGTATAGGATTCATTAACACAGTTGTAAAATCCGAGAGTTTATTATCAGGATGTAAATCCAAAGACGCTGAAGACGGAAGAGTTAAATAGAAGTGATCTACACTCTCCATGATTATAATGACAACTGATTAATAATTCTTAACTTCACTTGCTTTTATATAAGTATTAAACTTAGCAGGATACCCCCTCCATTTCACAAGTAGCTGCTTATTTTTTCCTTTGCCTCTCGTAGCCAATATTTTTTCAATTTTATATTCATGAGTTACAGGGTTGAACCTTACTTTTTGTATTTCTTGTTTATAGAACCCTCCTTTTATTTTTTCACCATTTAAATCTTTCAGATAATATAACTTTAAACTATCACGACTGAATGGTCGGATATTGTGCACTTTAAAAACTTCCGTAGTCCATCCGGATTCATACCCTTTTCTAAACCTTTCTTCTGTTCGAGAAACTCTTACATAATCGTTTACTTTATCTTTTATTTTGTTTTCCTTTTCACCCATATGCACCATACGTCCTCTAGTTTTTGACATTTCTAAAGGAGTTGACTTTATAGTTCTATGGTAAGACCTGTTATAAGAATAACAGATCGTCCAGTATATCAATATATTTAAAGGTGTTCATTTTAGTAAAGTACCTATGCATGCGTTCTTTAATAGTACGTTGGACTCTTTCAACTATAGCCGCTTTGTTTACGGAAAATGTATTGTAATAACTTATACCATACTCCTAAAGCACCTGCTCAAACTCGCGACTCATGAACTCCATTCCTGAATCTGTCCAAAATGATTTAGGTGTTCTCCGCTCTCCTCTATAATTTCAAGTACAGCATTGGCAACTGTAGCTGATCTTTTATCTTTTATTGGCTTCAACCACAAGTATCTAGAGTATACGTCAATTGTAAAAAGTATATATTGAAAGCCTTCATTATAAGAGCTGTATTTAATCATTTCCGATAAATCTAACTGCCATATGCTATCGAGCTGCGGAGATATGGTTTTCCGTGTAGGAAATTTTTTAGGTTTATGTAGAGTAAATGCCTCTTCACCCTCTAAATATGCTTTTAACTCTTTTTTTCTCAATATTAGGATACCTTAAAGCAAACCTAGTGAAACCCCCAAAACTGTTTGGCTCCCTCAGATTGAAGTAATACTTATCAACTACCTCCTTCGCCTCCATGTTGTCTACTGACACACGTGTAAGCACGTTATATATATATATATATATATATATATATATATATATATATATATATATATATATATATATATTCTTCTTTATATATATATATATATATATTTGTCACAAAAATGTGATATTAGGTCACAAGGGATAAAGAAAGAGAAAAAGATTTAAAATAACATTTATTTATACACAAACATTACAGATAAATATATATATATATATATATATGATAATGCATAATTACGATTTAATCCAACTATGCCTATTATAAGGTGTTTTTCTTATTCGTCCTCTGGTAACACGTTTAAATTTATCTGATGCGTAAGAAGTGCCTGATGGACTTGAATCAGGTCTTGGCGTAACGGGGATATTATCTAAGTCTGCTAATCGCGTTGTATTTAAGATTAAACTTCTGGGAAAATTAATAGTCTGAAGTTCTTGTTTGATATCATTCCATCCTTTTACAGGGCCTTTCTTCCAATTACGTGAGAGATCAGCTATCAAATCCACAATATTTGATCCTTTAACTATTTCATCATCAATTACGATCTGCCCTGCTTCATTCAAAGTTAATTGATCTTTTAAAATATTATATAAAGCTATCCTGATTTACGTACTCTAATAGGTAAGCTCTCCTCTAGGATATTTTTAAATTTATCTTCATTTTTCACTTCAAGTTTTACTTCATTAGGAATATCTACATTATCGGTTACCGGGATACGTAGGGATGGATGTAGGTGCAAGTCTTTAAGATCTATCAATTTTTGTATGGCATCTTGGTATAAGATGCGTTTCTCATGGATGTTAATGTCTGAATTTAATATTCTGTACACTTCTTTCTCGTATTTGGTTATCTGTTCAACTTTAGGATCATATAAGCTATGAGGTAGAGGCTGCTGAAAAGCTAATGAATCGTTCACAATATAAGGATTCTGTTGGTGCAGCTGTTGTTGCTGATGTGAAAGAGGTTGTAATGCATTGTGTGGCAATATCTGCGTATATGGGGGTTGTGAATGATGAAACTGTGATTGTGGATTTTGCGCAAGGTGCGGCAATAACTGGCCATATTGAGGTTGTAAATGATGAATCTGAGGAACTGAATTCTGTACAGATGCTGTATTATTATACTTCATTTTCTCATACTCATTATATGGAAGTACAGCAACCTTCTTCATTATGGGGACAACCACTTAGATATCAGTGGAGCTATAACGGAGAAGAGTAATGGTAGGAATACCCCTCCCCCTCTAGTAACTTCTTTTTATTTTTCAGATTTTTTTATGTTGAGGGAGAGTTTTTAATGATGTTTCTATAACGACGTAGCTTTACCTTCTGAGGCCTGTTTAAAGACATTTCCTTTTATAAGATTTAAACAGACTTCACATACACACTGGATAAATTTCTCATCCTCACTAATTAGTTTACGTTTTTCGATGGTTTCAGCTTTTTAATTTTTTTTATAAGAGGTAAATACTTTGCAACTAGAGCACTCATTATTCAGGTATGTATACAGTTTCTATCTCATAGGGAAGAATGTTGATCCGGAGCAACACTCTGTGCGTGTTTTTGGGGTGAAGTTCACACATCAAATAACCGTGGGACCGAAGTAACCTCTTTATATACTTTTAAGAACTCTTTCCTTTGAAGGGGAAACATTTGAGTTGCCAATACATTAATTTGACTCATGTCTCTTCTCTACTGGCCAAACAACAGCAAATACTGTGTGTTTAAAGAAACACTTCGCATATGCCTGCTTTGATGAAAAATATTCTGCGTTATGAAAAACACAGAGATATTTAGATGGTGAGAATAAACTGTGAACGCTTCTGCTATTTCCAAATTCAATTTGTGCATTAAATCATCTAATACAATAATTTTGTGTCCGTGTATATTGTCCAACGATCTAATTTCGTATATACCTTCATGAAATTGAATCACATCTTTATATTCTTTAAATTTTTCCTGATAAACATTATAACACCATATTATTTTTACAGGGGTTTGCTCAAAAATCTCCATTTCCTTTAAAATATTTAATAATAGAAAGGTTTTACCACATCCTGTAGGCCCAGCTACAAGACATGTAGCCGGACTTCGGAACGTAAATTTCTCCACATCCATACCCGTCAAGTAGATAATGAATAATGAGTTTAATTAAAGTTGTAAAGCAGTAAAATATATGTTTTTAATAAAATTTCGTACAATTTTAATAAAATGTTTATATAACAGAAACTCTGTGTGTTTTTATTCTTACATTACAAATTAAAAATAAAAAAAGTATTAAAACAAAAATAAAAATAGAAATAATAAATAAAAAGTAATAAAACAAAAATAAAAAATATAAAAGAAAACATAATGTTAATAAATATAGGAGTTAAAACAGTAAAGCAGAAAGTTAAAGCAGTAAAGCAGAAAGTTAAAGCAGTAAAGCAGAAAGTTAAAGCAGTAAAGCAGAAAGTTAAAGCAGTAAAGCAGTAAAACAAAGCATACTAATCCCCCCTGTTAGGACACACCTCTATTGATTTACTGATTTGCTAAGGTATGTAATGTATATGAGTTAAAGCAGTAAAGCAGAGAGTTAAAGCAGTAAAGCAGAGAGTTAAAGCAGTAAAGCAGAGAGTTAAAGCAGTAAAGCAGTAAAACAAAAGCATACTAATCCCCTAGGTGTTAGGTAATAACACCTCTATTGATTTACTGATTTACTGCTTTAAGGTATGTAAAGTATATGTTTTTAATAAAATTTCGTACAATTGTAGTAAATATGAATGACTCATAGTATATTTGAAAAGAAATTCTTTGAATAGTTTACATTGATATCATTTTTATCGCGCGGTAATATTGCGTCTGCGGACGCACGCGGCGGCGGTAAGGTACGCGGGGATATGGCACCTGCGGGCGCACGCGGCGGCGGTTACGCGGAAAATATGGCGCCTGCGGGCACACGCGGCGGCGGTAATATTGCGCCTGAGGGCGCACGCGGCGGCGGTTTCGCGGAGGGGCTGGCCTGCGGACGCGGACTCTGAAACGTTTGCGGTCACTGTCTCAAATGTGTAGCTCTTTAGATATATATTCTGTCATGCTATAAGTTAGAAAAAGACTAACTCATAGTAGGAAGCATTCTAGCAGCTTGTAATATACACCATTCGATTCCTCATACGCCATAACCTAGAGGATGAGATACCCATATTAGGGCTGTTATTTATTCTAGGCTGGGGAGGCTAGAAAGGCTTGAAAAAGTGGCACTCAGTTGGCACTATGTGACTCACTTGGCACTATGTGGCGCTCACTTGGCACTCATTGGCCCTCGCGGCACTCAGTTGGCACTATGCGGCACTCACTTGGCACTCACCTGGCTCTCATCACATCTAATACTCATAGAACACTAAAAGAACATCCCTAGGTACTACTACGGTGATTGGGAACCATCAAAGCCATCAAGTTAGCGTGGGCTAAAATTGACCCATGGTATATGTGCAAGGTGCAAGGCCAATATCATGGTCAAACAAGGTTAAAACATCAAAAAAGGGCTAAGTCTCTAAAGGAAGGACAAAATACCGTGGGTCAAAATTGACCAATGGAAGACCAAAGGGTTGGTCGAAGAAATTAGGGTGGGCAAAAATTGACCCATGGAAGACCAAGGATTACCGTGGGCCAAAACTGACCCATGGAAGAAAATTACCGTGGGCAAAAAATGACACGGAAGATCAAAGGGTTGGTCGAAAATTAGGGATGGGCCAAGAGTGACCCATATATGGAAGACCAAGGGTAGCCGTGGAGCCAAAAATTGACCCATGGAAGACCAAAGGGTAGCCAAAAAAAGGAAATTACCGTGGGCAAAATGACCCATGGAGATACCAAAGGGTAAAAGCCGAAATATCATGGTGAAACAAGGTTAAGACATCAAAAAAGGCTAAGCCCCTAAAGATCAAAAATTACCGTAGGCAAAAAATGACCCATGGTCGAAGAAAATTAGGGGGCATAAAATAGGGGGGCAATACGTACGATACGACGGTTGCTTACGCAACCGTTTGGCGTAACCCTTCTTCTCTTCGAAGGGTTGCAAAAATCAGGGTTGCCGAAAAGAATTAGGGTTGCCAAAAAATTAGGGTTGCCAAAAAATACCGTGGGCCAAAATGACCCATGGAAGACCAAGGGTTGGTCGGAAAAAGGTCAAGGCCCAAAAACGTGAAGGCCAAAAAATGTCAGGTCAGGTAAAAGTCAGGAAACAAAAAAAAAGGTCGCGGTCAGAGAAAAGGTCAAAAAAAGGTCGCGGTCATTTACGTCCGAAATGGTCCCCTACTAACTAATGATAATAATGATAATAATAATAATAATAATAATAATAATAATAATAATAATAATAATAATAATAATAATAATAATAATAATAATAATAATAATAATAATAATAATATAATAATAATAATAATAATAATAATAAATAATAATAATATTAATAATAATAATAATAATAATAATAATAATAATAATAATAATCTTCTTTAATCCAAAGAGCTGGGGTGGATGAAAAATAATCTTTAAAGTTTAAACGAAAAACATACTTTCAATTTTCTTAATCCTTTTGTCACTATTAATAAACCTCACAAATACACCACACCCACTCTCACACACCCACGCCCTTGCAATAACTCTAATATTATTCTTTCTTCCGTTAAAAATAGTAGTAATAATAATAATAATAATAATAATAATAATAATAATAATAATAATAATAATAATAATAATAATAATAATAATAATAATAATAATAATAATAATAATAATAATAATAATAATATTACTAATATTAATAATATTAATAATATTAATAATATTAATAATATTAATAATATTAATAATAATAATAATAATAATAGCAGTAATAATAATAATAATAATAAATAATAATAATAATAATAATAATAATAATAATAATAATAATAATAATAATAATAATAATAATAAGTAATAATAATAATAATAATAATAATAATAATAATAATAATAATAATAATAATAATAATAATAATAATAATAATAATAATAATAATAATAATAATAATAATAATAATAATAATAATAATAATAATAATAATAATAATAATAATAATAATAATAATAATAATAATAATAATATTATTAATATTATTATTATAATAATAATAATGATTATTAACCAACCATTCATATTAATATTATTACTAATATTATTATTAGAAATATTAAAGCCTATTATTATTATTACTATTAATAAATAATATAATATTATTTTAAGGCAATATTAACCAATCAATAATAATTTTATTATTATTGTAACATAATTATTGAGTTATGAAAAAACTCATAGTTACTACCCTGATCGGGATAGTCACTAGGTATTAATATCATTATGCTAATATTACTATTATTATTATTGTAAATTTAATACAATTAAAATTACTATTGAAAGGAAGAGGCATCAGCATATGTTGATGCTCAAAATATAGCTGTAATTAACAATGATGAAATATAAGAAATGAATGTATTGTATTCGGGGCTCAAAGGACACAACACTGTGTTGCAATTAGTAGACCCATTTCAGATAGGAGGGAAATTGCATCCTAATTTATTGGCTTATTGAAATTGTAATAATATAAAATTATATGTGTATCTCTGTTATTAAAGGATGAAAATTGTAACTGCTATCCTGAATAAATATTTTTTGATTTTGATTATTATTATTATTATTATTATTATTATTATTATTATTATTATTAATTAATGTATTAACAAATATCATATGCATGACCATTCATAATCATGCCATATATCATTATTATTATTATTATTATTATTATTATTACTATTAATAAAATATTTTTTATTATTATTATTATTATTATTATTATTATTATTATTATTATTATTATTATTATTATTATTATTATTATTATTATTATTATTATTATTATTATTATTATTATTATTATTATTGAAAATCTATATATTATGTGTTTATTATTATTATTATTATTATTACTTTTATACATTTTTTTTCGAAAAAAGGTCCTCAAAAGAATTTGGACGAAACACTTCAGAAAATTTTTAAATTTCAGCAACATTTTTTATATATTATGGAAATTTAAGAGTGAAAAAAAAAAAAATACATAAAGAAATAAATAAGTAAATAATAATAATAATAATAATAATAATAATAATAATAATAATAATAATAATAATAATAATAATAATAATAATAATAATAATAATAATAATAATAATAATAATAATAATAATAATAATAATAAATTTTAAAAATAATAATAATAATAATAATTATAATAATAATAATAATAATAATAAAAAGAATAATAATAATCTTAAAAATCATGAAAAGAAATAATAATAATAATAATAATAATAATAATAATAATAATAATAATAATAATAATAATAATAATAATAATAATAATAATAATAATAATAATAATAATAATAATAATAATAATAATAAAAATAATAATAATAATAATAATAATAATAATAATAATAATAATAATAATAATAATAATAATAATAATAATAATAATAATAATAATAATAATAATAATAATAATAATAATAATAATAATAATAATAATAATAATAATAATAATAATAATAATAATAATAATGCAATTTCTTTAGCTTTTAAAAGATAGTTTCAAAGCCCGTGTTGCTTCAAAGGATCATTTCAATCCTTGTTTGACTGCTTTGAAAGATATATCTTAAAAATGGACATGAATAGTTTTGTCCAGTTTTTCAAGGAAAGCCTAGATTTATTACATCATTATTCTGAAACATATTTAAAGTTATTTTTTATTATAATAAAAAGCAGTGTTTGACAGTTAAATTTTCTGATATCACTAAATAGAAATTAAATCGTTTTTGCATTCCTATAACTTAAGGAATAGCTTGTTCAACTGAGTTTAATTTTAATATTAAAAATATTACCTCCTCCTGCATTTCCAAATTTGAAAACTGATATTATCACCAATATAAAATTTAGCAAGCTTACTCTATATATATATATATATATATATATATATATATATATATATATATACATATATATATATCAGCAACAGACGACAGTCAGCAATAATATATATATATATGCTACATATATATATATATATATATATATATATATATATATATATATATATATATATATATTATATATATATATATATGTAACAACACCAATAACTAACATATAATATATATATATACTATATATATATACTATATATGCTATATGTATATATATATATATATATATATATATATATATATATAACATAACATATATATATATATAATATATATATATATATATATATATATATATATATATAACCTATATATATATATATTATATTCCTTTTCCTTCTAATAACGTGCTTAATCCCCAACTCAGACGATAACACTGTGGGGAATACAGGAAATCAAACTTTAAGGTGGCCAGCTATCCCAAGCATGCCGCCACCAAGTGTTAGCAACAGTTTAATTTTGCCCCCAGGAAGGATAAAAACTCAGACTGATATGATAATGAGTTGATCTAGAATCCTCTCTCACCTGAGTAATCGGCGAGATAAACCCCTCCTAAGCCCACGAGTTTTCCATATATAACCATATATATATATATATACATATATATATCTTTATATATATATAACATATATATATATATATATACTAACTATATATATATATATATGTATATTTATTTATTTATACAGTGGTCACCACCACTCACGGGCAGAGCCCCTATCAAGGAGGGGGTGTTGCACGTCTCAGCTCAACTAATGCAAATTACGCAGATGAGCTGGGCACCAGAAGGGCTTTGAAGTAGGGGAGATTAAATTCAGCAGGAAACACAGAAGATGTGAGAGAATTCCACAGAACAGAGGTGGCGGGAAAGAAGGAAGCACCGCAGCGAACTAGCCTGGAGTTACCAATATCCACACACAAAACTCGCGCGCAGACACAGCACCCCTTGTGTGTGCTACGAGGGCGCCGTAAAGGTGGTGGTACACGGGTTAAGTTCCCTCGAGCATCTGCCGCTGCGGTACTATAGAAAAGAGATAGTGCCCCAACGACATCACGCCGCAAAGATAGAGGGTCAAGTGAGTGGAAAGTACGTAGCTGGATTATAGTCTTTTGGCCTTTGCAGGCTTGACCCTGTCCAAGAGCCGAGGTGAAACCAGGCCCCACCAGATATGAGAGCAGTACTCCTTACAAAGGGCGGATGAGGCCCTTGTACAGCTGGAGTAACTGAGAAGAAAAATTCACGCAATCTAAACAGAATTCCCAGTTTCTTTGAGGCCGCCGTAGCAACCATTGTGGTGTGAGGTTTCCAAGACATTTTTTGTTAATGTGTTAAAGGCCAAGGATGTTTATATTATTTGTCAACAGGGAGAGACAGAGGCAAATGAGAAAGGAGATAAGGAAGGTTGGTGTTTTAGGAGGATTTGTAGAAGTTGAGTTTTCAAAGAATTAAATTTCACAAGGTTAAGACAAACCCCACCCGGAAATTCTGTCCAGATCTGCGAGAATAGAATCAGAAAGATTAAGACGAGAGGCAATTCTAGAGAAGTAAAAGAAGGGTAGAATTGAAATGAGTTGAAGAATGAAGGGTCAGGTCATCGGCATACGAGTGGATAGAGTAAGATGTGCAGGTGAGAGAGATCATTAATGAAAAGTAAAAATAAAGTAGGAGATAGACAGAACCCTGAGGGAACACCACAATTGACAGAAAAAGAAGAATAAGTCGCCCCGTCAGCAACAGCCGATATTGATCGATTTGAGAAAACTAGACATAAGTAAGAAAAGAGAAGGAGGAAACCCAAAGGAAGGGAACTTGGAGAGCAGTGACGTGCCATACCCGGTCAAATGCTTTGCATATGTCAAATCTGTCAAGCGCCACCACGCAAATCTCCCCATAGTTCCTAAGGGCAGAGAAAACCATAAATCAGTAAGATAGGAAAGTATATCACCAGTAGACCTCGAGCACCGAAAGCCAGTACTAAGATGATCTAAGAAATGAGAGTTGAGGAGAAGGATTTCGAAAGATCTTAGATAGAATACAAGTGAGAGCTATAGGGCGATAGTTAGAAGGATCAGAGCGGCTACCTTTTTCGGAACTAGTTGGACATGTGCATGCTTCCAACACTGGGGGGAAAATTATTGATCATTGAAGGACATAGAATATATAGTTGAACGAGAGGATGGGCCAGCACGGAAGCACACACCCCCTCAAAACTCGGGGAGGAATGCCGTCAGGGCGCCGCACTTCTATCGTTCGTGATTTCAGGAGCCGCCGCCATCAAGTAGATCACAGGCAAAGGCAGCAGGACACCTGAGAGGAGAAGGAGGAGGAAGAGGAATGCCAGAATCATCCAGGGTTGAGTTAGAGGAAAATAGGAGGCCGAAGAGATTGGCCTTTTCAGTTGGAGAATTAGCAACAGAACCATCAAAAACAATAAGAGGAGGAAAGGCAGATTTACAGAAGTTGTTAGAATGTTTTTGGCAAGAGGCCAGAAAGATTTGTCAGTAGGAGAACCAGGAGGTTAGCGCACTTTCGTTTGATGAAAGCCCGCTTTGCTCGTCGAAGAGTATCCCTGCAACGATTTCTAGCTGAATGAAAATTAGCAGGAGTGATAGGAGAACGAGAATTTTTCCACTCCGATACGCACTGTCTCTAGCCTGAATGACCAGAGAACAAGCACGATCGAACCATGGATTATGAGGAGAGAAAGATTTAGTCGAAGAAGGTATGAACTGCTCATCCCATCAATGATTACAACCACACCTTATCAAGCGGGAAACTGAAAAACGTCACAGAGTCAAAAGCAGTCATTTAATTATGAAGATTTGGCGTGAAGCAATCAGCCCATGATCAAGTGCCAGAAAAAACGCGTAGGGGCAGGATGGAGCAAAATTGAAGGAGAAAGATATTAATTAAGAGATATAAAGATTGTGGTCAGATTTACCAATAGGAGCGAATTGGTGTATTTATAAAGAGAAGGACTAGTGGTGAGGAAACATAGGTCAAAAGTGTGTTCAAATTGGTTGGGGATGATCCAGATTTGTGTTGGTTCTTTAATTTGATTTGCCAGATCGGTGAGAATGCTGAATGATTCCGCCTCTCCCCCACCTAAATCAGTATGAGAGGGACTGGCAGCTGGTGTTTGTGTTGAAATCCCCTAAATAGAAGACCTCAGTATTTGGATGAGAAGATATAACAGTCGTGAGTAGAAAGATATTCAAAAGGCGTGATC
>JABUQX010108033.1:0-5000 GCA_015478945.1 Trachelipus rathkii
GGTGTAAGTGTGAGGTACTTATTATTTCACTTAGCACTGGGATATAATAGATTAATAATAGTATATTAAATATATATATATAAATGATATTATGTACATGGATGTTAGTGAAAAGCCCATCTTAGGTTTTTGTTATACATACAATAATATAAATAATATATATAGATAAATTAAAATAAAAAGTACCGTAGGGTGATGGTAATCTGCATTAAAACCAAATCTAATAAAGAAGTTTTTACTGTAGATAGATATTTATGTAATATATACCGATATAATATCGATATCTATATATTTCGCTAATCATCAATGCTTTCGAGAAGAGACTCAGTTATAACGTCATGAACCTCACATACCTGTGATAATATTCAATAAACCGCTACAATATTGAATTAAAGCAATCTAGCTAATAAATTTGACCTTAAGTATATTACTAAAATAATCTGTGCGAGACGGATATTTCTTAATTAGATTCTATATTTATGTGGGTGTGAGGGGTGACTGTACATTTCTAGTGCTTCGTCATTATATTAACCTGAACATCGAGGTACATATGCTCAGCTCAAATACTAAGTTATGATCCACTTACTTTGTATTAAAAATGACTTTGTGATATTGTGGTTGAGGTGCGGTCTGAAACAATGGCTCATTTTAGTATTATTTTTATTTAGAAGATAATGATCTATATAAAATTTCAAATAAGTACTGCATCACACACACATATTCATTTTAGTAGATTATTGTATTATTAATAATAAATCTCTTATCATAAGCAGCATATTTTCAGTACAGATGGTAAGAAATGCTGAGGTACACTCTATAAGATAATTAGAAAATGAGCGCAATCAAACTGCATAGAGAGTAGGTATATATATAAAAGCAATATTATATTATTGGTTCTGTTCGCACCAAATAATAATAATAAAGTTTCTATACATTATTTGATTTCGTCAAACTTTGATTTCGGTTTTGATTATACCGCTATATTTCCAGCGCCCCCTCCCCCGTTTACTAATTTTCTTCCTTCTTGATCTTTTGTAGTATGTTATTATTATTATTATTCAAATCAATGCTAAGAGTATCGACTTAATTTGATTTAGTGAGTGAGAGGCATCATATTTATAATATTATCTGTCATTACAGGGATTATTATTAATATATTTGATACCCTATTCCAATTGATATTGTATTTCATTTAATATATCTTGTTATTTTACACCGAAGTTCCACTTATTTATCAACAGCCGCATGTATTATTTACAAACAATCACTACATTTGAGACTGAATCTTTACGGGCTCTAACTTAGCTAAGAGGACTTCATGGCAGCGCGAAGAGGAGAGAGAACCTTATCACTAAACGAACTGAAACACTGGCCAAGCATTCTAGTATAACTAAACTTGGAAGGTCTGGATATAATGCAGTTCTTTGCAGTGCGCCGAAGGTGACGTTGTAAACGTCAAATTAACTAAGATAATAGTTAGAACAAAGATAGACTACCAACATGTAAATCAGCGACGCAACACTAACGATGAAGTAATATCTTTGGAAGAATAATCAACACAACTTCGGGCGTTGATATAAGTACACTCACACTGAGTATTGATATTTCATAAATATTATGACCTAATCAATCAAACATGACGCTATAATGATGTGATACAATAAAAATAAACTAAGGAAATTGAATATATATATAATAAGATCAATAGCATCATTTCGTATTTATCCATAATAACACTGTTGATTAATCTAAATTAAAATCAAAGATAACATTTTGTATTTGGTGTCCTAATCACAACTATCTCACCACTTGCTCAGAGAAAGTATAGAAGAAGAATAATACGCGACGGTGCCTAGATGTGAGCCCGACTAATTTCACTAATCCGTACTTAAAAATTTCTGCTCAAAGAATAAGATATATTAAATCAATCAATATGAAAAAGCGCTATCAGTTACTTTATAGTTACATTACTTCTATATAAAAAAAATACTAAAAACCACATGAAGAAAACAGGCTGTCCAATCCACCAATACAACCAAGTCATGTATTCAGTACTAATATATTAATATAATATATATATTAGATATATATACTCTAGATGGAACTCTAACTAGATGACACTCTACCTAGGTCAATTGACACGCTAATAAGGAAGCATTAAAAATGATCCAAGCCCCTCCCTAAAATATAAATATGAACTTCTAAAAATAACAGAATAATTTGTCAAACTACCCAATTATGAGCCTAAATGTGCTTATTTTATAAATAAATGTTATTATACCCAGAGACACTCTAATAATGGACCACTCCAACCCATAACTGAAATTATATATCTTAGTTTTTTTTTTCATGATATATCAAGCAGCAAGGTTTGGAAACATATTTTCAGTTTTCTAAGGTGATGTTAGCGTAAATAGTTACACCTAGAATTTATCATATCAATGATTAAATATAATACTATATAATTAAATATAATATTTATATTACTTAGTTAATAATTTATAATTACTACTTTAGCGTTTATATCTAAGTTGTGGTTATCTAATGTATATTGTAAATATGTTATGTAATAGTGCGAATAGTTCAGGATCAGTTCCAAATACTCTTAACATAAATGAGATATATAAAAACTTCTATATAGATCGTTTATGTAGCATGTTTAATAATCGCTTTGATTATTAATATATCATTTATTAATTGATTAAAAATATTATTTCATATTAATAATGATTTCACATAAATGGACAGTTTTCAGTTTTTGCTACAGCTAAAATAGTAATAATTAAAATAGACGACCTGCTCACATATATCTCTCTACTCAAACTCCTTCTCATCCTCCCCTGGTTAGATATGTTTGTAAGTAGGAGAAAATGCGACATGAAAAAATTATTACTACTAGTTAAAATAGTAATTATAATAAAAATATATGCAGTCTTAGTATTATTAGCATTAAAAGTATTAAATCAATCGACCGCCAAAAAGTTAATTTTAAATGTTAAATTTAAATTTACTGCCAATGGTATTTAGCTCTCTCTTTTCCCGTCTCGTGCCCCTTGTCCCGTGTGTGTTAGAATTTTCATTAATGCTTGAGAATGAGAATAATATATATATAAAATTAAATATGAAATAAACAATAAAAAATAGATGACAGAGTATTTCGACCATAATAAAAAAATTGCTCACATTATGTTCGCCCGATGCGATATCAAAAGAAGTTTCTTAGGAGATCTTTAAAAAATCCTTTGACTACTCTCCGCACTCAAATACTTTACCAAATCCATTTCTAACTATTGATACACATCTAACCGGTTTTGATTAAAATCCTAAAGGTAGATATCTATTTAATTAATTTGAATGTCACGTAATCCAAGCTAATCAACGATGAATCTATTCAATTGTGCGGACGTTTTAATTATGGACGATAGTAATTATCTGTTGAGTTTTAGGCGAACCATCATTTAAACCTAGCCCTATAATTTAAACCCTCACGTTCTGTTTAACATGATAATTAAATATGAGATAAGTAAGACAGAGATATATATAATGAATAGAAATTATTAATATGATATATGGATGATAATAAGACTGATCATAGATATAATATAAATGATATAAGATATATAGAGATATAATATAATATATATAAAAATATATGAAGTATTAATAAATAATAATAATATATATATTAGTATATATATAAGAGTATAATTATGATATTATAATAATTAAATAGTAAGTAAAGTGCTCATAAAGAGAATAATGACTTAACGCTGATAGTATCCCTATATATATAATTCAGCCCACTTCATGAAAAAACTTCTATTTCTCTGTAACTGAAAAAAAACGAAATAAAAAGTGGCGAAATGTGTATTATCATATATGATCTAACATGTTCTTGATTAAAATTTATTATTATTTATATTAGATTTATTCACTTAATTAATATTATTTATTATGCATTATTTTTTGATCGAGATCAATTCCAGTGCGTATTAATTATGTCATTTAGTTCATTCTATTATTCAACAGTTGTGATTAAGTGGATTAAACGCCGATTTATTTCAACATCAATACATTCTGTTTAGTCGGCTCCTATCAGGAACATGAGTAATATATTTTCTGCAATTCTTGTGTTATTCGGCTTGTGTTGTTTCTGTTTATGGCTAGCTGTTCTGTATTGTTGTTTGTGGAGGAAGCTGATAGCTGTTCTTTAACATGCTTTAATTATGTTTTTTTTTGTAGTAACCAAGACACAAAATTCAAAAGGTACCTGGGGAAGCGGCATTCGGTGGATTGGAAAGCTTCTCTGCAGATTTGCATACAGAGAAAGGCGGGCACTCAATACCAACGCAAACAGTACAAAACCAAAGGCAAGCCAACAAAACGGCCGGGCGAGCCCAGCCACCCAAGACAACCAGGAACCACAGAAAAGGCACAAAAAACGAAGATTGGACCGCGTATGAAGCGCGCGCCACTGGTATACAAGAACATACCTATGTGCGTGACCAAAAGAACACGACCATATAAGAAACAAACGACAGGACTGACATAGTGCGAAAAGGCTAGTTTCTCTGCCATGCGTGGTGGCGATCCAAATAGTATGACGTTTACAAGAACTAGAAGTCTCCAGATAGAAGGACATAGGCGAACAGTACACGCCAACACAACGATATGATTGGTGTAACAGATCCTTCCCACTGTGTAAGTAAAATAAGAGAGAATAAGTAAGAGGGTAGATAACGAAAGTATAAATTATAGTATGACGTGTACAAGAACTCCTAAATGCAAAAGACATAGAACAGAACAGGCATTGAAAAGGTTTCTCTCCCGTGTGAGTCCTAATATGAAGTTTTAAAGTAGATTTCTCAGTGAAGGACTTCGAACAGTAAGAACACTTGAAGGGTCTTTCCCCTGTGTGACGATATTTAATGTGCCTCTCAACATGCGCTTGCATAAAACTTGTGTAGGAGCAATGCGGACATCCGTAAACGCGACAGTTA
>JABUQX010108033.1:17500-22500 GCA_015478945.1 Trachelipus rathkii
GATTTAGTTCGTAAGATGGTAAAAAAAATATTAAAAAAGCTTAAAATAAGATTTTCATATTTTTACTAGATGTAAGTTAATGACAGCAGGATGTTCATTATGTCAGGTCTGTATGCACGATATTATGGCTATATAGTTAAAAAGTTAGGTAGTATTAATGTTGCCAAGGTTTTTTTTTTTTTTTTTTTAATTTGTTTTCGTTTTGAGCGTTTAGAGTTTTTTTTAAAATATTTTTTTCTGATATTTAACGAATTACGCGACAAGTGAAACGCATAGATAGTAGGTGCCGGGTCTGTCGCCTCTGGGAACGACGTGTCCACGCCGTCTCAACGGCTCAAGCCTTTTAAAAAAAAAAAAAAAGTCCCGACTGAAAATGATTGTCCACTGATTTCCAAATGGTATTGTGTTTAGTGACATGTTGTACGTTTTCTAGATACATGCAGTATCTTTGTTTAGTCCTACCATATATTATATATATATATATAGTATATAAGTATATATATATAATATATATAGTTATATTATATATATTTAATATAATATATATATTATATATATATATATATATATATATAAGGAAAGTAGGGAAATATTTAAATTAAACTGTTAAAATCACTGCCTGGACGTTTCGCCATACATTCATAATGCCTCCTCAACCTCCTCAGTTAAGATGAAAACAAATAGATAAGCGAATGCGTCACAGCAAACAAGGACACTCACTAAATATTTATTCTAGGCTCAATGGGGTTGCAGGATCCTGGCGGGCATAAGAGGAGAAAGCATTTTTTTTTGTTTAACATTGATTTTATATATAATACTATTATATATATATATATATATATATATATATATATATAATATAATATATATATATATATATATATTATATAATATATTATATATATAGTATATATATTTGGCATAAGTTCTATAATTCCTAATCGTGTCTCATAGGATGCTTCTTGGATTGGGTTCTGTTCTTTTCTAATCGTCAGTCATCCTTAACTGCGATGAGATTAAAACAACGCAAATAACTTTAGTTTCAGTTTTCTTGGAATCATTCATGGGGGAGTTTTTCTAAGACGAAATCCAATCGTTATTGCAGCAGTTATATTCCGTAAAACTGCAGAGGGATTCATCTTCTCCATCGTTAAACGTTTAGGTTTGGTTCATCAATTCATCGGATGGCTCCAAGTATTCTTGTGAGCCTCGATTAACATAGTGAAGTGGAACTTTGCAATGTCAATTCATATCAAAATTTTTAGAATTGCTATTAGTGAAAGAATTTTCTATATTGTATTTATTAAGATTCTTTGGTCGTTAAAATCTTCATTAGTCCGTGTATGACTTCTATATTGATACAATTCAATCAGAATTGAGAATGTCTCGAGATATCCCGCTTTCTTATTCAATTCAAAATTACATGGGTTCAATTTTGTCTAACCTTTATCGTCTATTGATTAGTAGAGTCCATTTTGTACAAAGCCTGTCATCATTACTAACAATGTAACAAACTCTATCTAGGTTTTAATTTTAGAAGAACTTTCACATTCATGTAAAAACTTCTCTCATAGAAATGGATTGAGTAAGTTCATTTCTAATCACTCTCGGAGTTTCATTATAAATTAATCACTCATTACTAAGAGCTGAGAGGAATGGGGGTCATTTGCCCTCTAATATCTTGATGCGAGATCATACAAATTTTCCAAAGACAGGGGATGCTTCTGCAATAGATCAGGAAAAGTCATGTCTTTAAAAATATTTGTGAGTTATTCTCCGTTCTTTTGCCTAAAATAATATAAATTTTCTCTTCTTCTCATGCACTTTACTTTTTCTGACTTCTGTTGAAACTCATTCCTTTACCCGACTCAATCTACATTTTCTTCGTCTCTTTGTCAGTCGATTCCACCCCCCCTCACATCCCAATATCCGCATGACCGAGCTAATCATTCATCCGTTCCATAAGACCAACCATCTAATACAAACTCGCTTTTATTCCATAAATATATGTTCAGAAAATTATTATCGTGGTTACGGCCAGATAAATTTAAATCATTCATATCTCCGACAAAGATTTTTAATTTATAACTTTTTATATGAAAAAGGGAAAAAAACATGCATTAATAAGTAAACAACCACACTACAGATTTGTCAGAGAACTAAAAAACAGTAATTTATTTTCCTGTTAATTTTTTGTTTTTTGCGTTTAATTATATTAGAGAAAAATTAGGTTTTTTCATCATAAATAATATTTTAAATAGCTAAAATTTATTTAATAACATTAATATAATAATAATAATAATAATAATAATAATACCTTATAAGCATCATCATCTCATCATCATCATAAATTATTAACGGTAAAAACTAATATTACTAATTTATTTTAGTATTAACAACTTAGTTTTAGCAAATAGCTCAACGTTACGAAAGTAAGTAAATGAAGGTAGTTTACATTTTAATCATTTCAGGGTATAAACACTTAAAACTCATTAGGCGGTTATTGATATTCTAAGCAAGGACAAAAAATTTTATTTTTAAATATATTCAATTATTTTTTAATTCTTTAACTTTTTCACCACTACCCAAACACAACAAGATATATCGTATATTTAAATATACAGATATATTATGATGACGATCAACAAAGTAAATGACATTTAGAAATTTAAAGCAGAATATTTTGTACTCGAGATATAATTAATAAACACCAAATATTTACCGAGTCAACAAGGATAAAAGATTCTCATATTTTTTTTTTTTTCTAACAATTTCTACTCAACTTTTTGGGAAGACGAAGAAAACTACAATTTTCATTTATCTTTTATTCAAGAAATACAAGAAAAAAATTGGCAGCATATAATTATTTCAGCTATTCAATAGTAATAATACTACTGCAACTACTGCTCCTATTAATTGATAAGTAAGTTATTTTGCTTTAGGGATTAATAATAAAATTAATACTAATAATAATAATAAATGTAATAATAATAATAAATAATAATAAATAATGATTTGTTAATTTTCTTTCTTGTATATAATATAGATATATATCGTTTATTAAACAATTTGAATGACTTTTTATTTGTGAGAGTTTTGGGGCAGATTAAATGCAGGAATCCTTAATATAAGATATGATATGTTCTTTTATCTTTACTTATTTTATAAATTATATTACCGGTATGATAGGTTACTAAGAAGAAAAAGAAATTTTTACTTATGGTGGAAGTTTTCCTTATATCTCATTTAAATTCTTCGACTGGACTGGATATAAAAGGTTAGGGTGTATAATTTAGGCCTAGTTTAGATAGTTTAAGCATTTTTAATGCAATCATAATAATAATAATAATAATATAATATAATAAATAATAATAATAATCATAATAATAATAATATAATAATATAATAAAATAAAAAATAAATAATAATAATAAGGAAATCCAGCATCAGACTACTAACAAAATTGAAAATAGTTTTTTCTTTCAAATTAACTACATAGGACACCTCATTCCAACTACATAAAGTCTATGTGTAAAAGAAAACAATAAAATATTCAGACCAAATCGAACAATATGTACCTCAAATAATAATAAATTAATGAAATTTGAGGAAAGTCATCAATCACTATATATAGACGCAATTTACTTTCGTAATGTATGAATTCTTAGCTACTTTTTATGAGCAATCTGAATCACACTGGTCATTTATATGGTTCCTCCTGTATGAGTTTTTAGTATGAGCAACCAAGTTTTTGTCTTCTTGCAAAACTCTTAGAAAACGAACAAGGGAAAGGCTTTTCTTTAGTTCATGCTTAAATTATATGGTGCTTCTAGGTTGGTACCGTAATCGGTAGTATAAAGGACAATAAGTGCAAGTGATGAAGACAGTGGTTCTCCCATTGAGGAGGAGCTTTTCCTTGGCAGTTTCCTTTTTTCCTCGATCTAACTCTCTCAGCTCACATACTTCACAATCTGCATGACTTCGACGTTTGTCCTCTTGTATCCATGAAGAACAATATCTCAATAGCATAACCCGGCTATTTTATTAAAGGCATTTGAATTTTTAATAACAAGAAACATTCGAAATGGAGCGCAGCTATAATATGCTAGGATTAAACATTCACAGTATATACTATATATATAATATATATATATATATATATATATATATATATAATATATAATATATATATATATTATATATATAATATATATATATAATATATATATATATATATATAATATATATATATATATATTATATAGTATATATATAACGTAAGATATTCATTATTTTTTTTTGAAAGATTTGCAAAAGTAGCAACTCTGAATATTTCGTTCAGAGTCAAACACTTGATTAATATTTAAGAATTTGATAGCAGTATAGCTAATATTCGTTTTCTTATACTGCAAAATATATTTTGGAGGTATAATTTCTTGTTGGGCATAGCGATGCTCGTTTACATTGGTATAATTAATATTTGGTATATGGGGAACTGTTTGCATCGGATGAAATATTTCAACCTTGAATAACAGTTTTGCTTCCAATGCTTAAGAAACGAAGTAGGTAACAACCTGTAATTCAGCTTTCCCAGAATATTTTTTAGCTTAGTGTAAGAGTTCATCGAATATTATACGATATGCAAAGCAAAGTTAGATCTTCGCCTGCTTTAATCCAGAATATTTAAGATCAATTATCCAAGTAATTCTCCTTGAAAATATATTTAAAACACGAAAATTAATTAAATTACGAGAATCACGCGAACAAGCACCTCCAGAAAATTCTCGTAAGATGTTAAAAACGATGTTATTCTTTGAATGTGAAATTCTATCCTTCGATATATGAATTAACCGACTGCTAAGTAGATGATATTTTAGAGCTGTTTTGATAATTTCTAAATGGCGAAGAACCATAATTTTTTTTTCAGCAAGGTGTGGTAATCCTCGAGTCTTCGGAAGCGAATGATCTTAACGGTATGAAAGGTCAAATAACAAATGAAT